>LOJH01001554.1:1558-27880 GCA_001685095.1 Ellobius talpinus
TATATATATTTGTAGATCCTGTCTGGGGTCTCAGGTACCTTCATGCTCTTAAACTAAATGAGACCTCCAAATCCTTCCTTGCATGATCTCTGTGTGTGTGTGTGTGTTAGTATTTGCCATGTTACAAGTTAAATCTGATCAAATTTAGAAACATTTTTTTAAAATCCTTTAAAAGCAATAATTATAAACTCATTGTATGTTATTAAAACAGTATTTGAATTAAAATTAACATTCAAGAACAAATATATAGATGGTGGCATATTCACTTTAGTTGGAGAAGCAGGCATGATTCTCATACCTCCTTCAATTATGAGTCCATTGTTGTATGTAGTTTGGATTGGAGTGTGTGGAGGAAATCAAGACTCACATAGATGTGCAGTTCCAGAAAGGGGAGGGGGAGGCATCTTTTAATAGCCTTTTTGGATACCTGTTTCCTCTGGCATCCATCAAGTAGTAACTCTTGAACCAGTTGCAGGGTGAATTCAAATCAGTGTACCTTAGTTCCTGCACATCAGTCATAACTGATTGGTACTAGTACATTAAAAAAATAATCTGTGCAAGGCTTTTGTAGCCTCGTCTGTTGATCATTTGGTAGGTCTTGAATCATTAAGTTCTTTTGGCTTTTCCAAATGCTGATGCATTGCATTGTAAATATGTCTCTGTTAATATTACCCTCAGTCTTCTCATTGAAAAGCGATTCCGTACACAATAGCAGTAGAACTGTTCCAAGACTCTGGCTTTTGCTTGAAAATAACTTTTGTCCTTGACAATGAATAATTCTTTTGTTTATTTTCCATGAAGTAACATAAATCGTAGACTGAATCCATTAAAATTCCAGGTAAAAATGGAAAGGAAAAAGCAGGTGGTTTGACTTACAACTCTAACAGTTGCACAATTCATCCTAGAAACAGTTGTCTGCATCAGTATGGCCCGAGCATTCTTGCTACATGCTACTCGTTAAGTTATCTGGAATGCTTTAAACGATGCCTTCGGGTTAATTTAAGAAGACTGACAATTTTTACTTCCTGGTTCTGATACTCTTAGAGACTGAACTGACTCTTTTCCTTCTCTCTGGAAGAGTGTGCCCATCAGGGGTGTGTGAGTCAAGACTGCTGCCTCCACCTGCTTGTGTTCTCCCCCACAGGCAGTTTTACTTATATCAGCTTTGCAGGGAAAGCTAAAGCGTCAACACTGTGAAAACAGCATACATTCTCCTAGTCTAGCCATGAGCATAGTTTTGGGCTTCTGAGCCTCCAGAAACAGACTCTGCAGCTAGACTTTGGGAGCTGCCACTTAACGTTAGCAAGCATATTAGGCATCTCTTGTCCTAAGTATGTAGGTGTTATGAAAACCAAGTCTTGGTTTTTACTTCCATGTGATTTATCTTTTTTTGTCTGGTCTGCTGCTGCGCCAACAGTTGGTCACATGGCCAGAACTTATGCCTCTGTATTATTCTTTGCATAACTGAAGGAGACCCTGTTGGTGTTCGACCATAACCCCATTTATCAAACTACCTGCATCTAGATTCTTTGCCTGGGGTCTTTTCTCTTACTGCTAGAGCCTGCATTGCCAAGGTGCGTTGGGCAGGTTGATAGCACTGGAAACTAAACATGTGCCCTTCTCAGTGGTGTTCAGCCAGGTAGATATGGCCCATGTCCTTCACCACTGTGCCTATTCTGTGCTGGCTCTGAAAGCTTCAGCAGGATAAATGCTCACCCTCAGTGCTTCCTGGCTTGGTGGTCTTCCCTCTGCCAGTTGTATTTTGCCTTGAAATACTTATCCCACTCTGGTTCTTGTGTCTCTTATATTTATCTCTCGACCTTTTGTACTGGGGAGTCCAAAATACAAAGCAGAAACTTAACTGGGTGTGGTGGCACATGCCTTTGATCCCAGCACTCAGGAATCAGGCTGGCAGATCTCTGTGAGTTCAAGGCCAGCCTGGTCTACAGAGAGTTCCAGAATGGCCAGGGCTACACAAAGAAATACTGTCTCAAAAAACCAAAAGAAAAAGAGGAAGAAGAAGGTAGCAGCAGAAGCTGTTAGTTTATGTGGTTCCTTTAGCTCTTCTAGCCTTTGGTTTCATTTGATTAATATTTTCATGTATATTTAGTAGTTCATCTATTTTAGGCTATGTAGTTAGCTATCTATCCAGGACTTGCTAGGGTATTTGTTGAATCTTCAAGGTTTGTGAATGCTAAGGCTTAGCAGATTGAGCCTGGAAGAAGCCCAGGTATGGGTAGGTCTAACAGACTTGCTAACAAGTCATGAATAATAGACAGGGCCTTTAACCTAGACACGACCCTCCCACGTCATATTTCTTGGGGATGTGTAGCTATTGTTACTCTGCTGGCCAACAGAGCCACATATGTCCTATCTTCACATGTGCTGTTAGCTTGTGACTGTTGATGTCATCATGTGACGTGCCCATTGTCACTGTGATTCAGTATTTCTACACCCATCCCCCTTGCCTCCCATCTTATATTCTTTGAAGTTCCTCCCTCCTCATTTGGTGATATCTTTCTTCTAGTGTTAATTCTCTTCATTACAATCTGTGGGATTGTTTCTTAAACATGTGTGCCCATTCACATTGCACATTTCATTCATTCCCATAGCCCTGGAGCTACTCTCCCCCTCTGTCAGGCAGTTTCCATGTAGCAAAAGGAAAAACAACATCTTAACAGTCAGAAAAAAATTATCCTAAATCTGTTATCTGTTTATCCTAGGTAGGGTTACTATTGCTGTAATGAAACACCAGGATCAAAGCAACTTTGGGAAGAAAGGTTTGGTTTGTCTTATACTACCACCTCACAGTTCATCATCAAAGCAGTCAGGACCAGAACTCAAACAGGGCAGGAACCTGGAGGCAGGACCTGATGCAGATGCCAAGCTACTTACTGGCTTTCTCTCATGACTTGCACAGCCTGCTTTCTATAGAACCCAGGACCACCAGTATAGGGATGGCATCACCCACACTGGCCTGGGACACCCTCCAACAATCACTAATTTTAGAAAATGCTCTACAGACTTTCCTGCAGCCCAAATGTTAATGGAGGCCTTTTTTCATTCGAGGTTCCCTCCTCGATGGCTATAACTTGTGTCAAGTTGACATAAAACTGGTGATCACACCGTTAGTTGAACTTGGAGCAGAACTCTTGTATTTTGTCCCAGTTACTGCATGCATTCAGTGAGAATAGGCTAAATGGCCAAAAAGGGTGAGATTGATGTGAGCGTTTATACACAGCTATGAACAAGAGATCCTATTTCAGAGAAGATGGATGGGAGCAATGACATTGAGACCACCCTCTGACCTCCACTCTGGTATGCAGCTGCCTGTACTCACAGAGAATGCTCACAAACATACATCACTGTTCTAGGCTTTCTATTGCTGTAATAAAACACCATGACCAACTTGGAGAGGAAAGGGTCTGTTTCAGCTCACAGCTCCATATCATAGTCTGTCACTGAGGGAAGTCAGGGCAGAAACTCAAGCAGGGCAGGTACCTAGAAGCAGGAACTGATGCAGAGGAATTGGAGGAGTGCAGATTTCTGGCTTGTTCAGTTAGCTTTCTTAGAATACCAAGGACCACCTGTCCTTACAATCTGTTGGGCCCTCTCATCTCAATCATCAATCAAAGAAATGTACATTGGCTTGTCACAGGCCAATCTAGTGGGGGCATTTGGAAGAGGTTCTCCCTTCCAAAACAACTCAAGCATATGTCTAGTTGATTTAAAACTATCTAGCAGAAACACACACACACATATGCAGGCAGGTATTACTATTTTCCTTTTAAGTTGTAAGGAACCCAGAGGAATCTAAAAGCTCATTCTAACAGCTACCAGGAAAGTCACATTCAAGAGACCTTAACAAGAATAGAGGGAAATGACAGACATAACATGCCCTCATGGTCAAATGGGGATCTTCCTGTGGATTTTCCTGTCTCTGCTTCCCGTCTCTCCGTGGGACGATGTCTGGCTTTATGTGGGTTCTGGGCATCTGGACTCAGGTCCTCATGTTGGCACAGCAAGCACATTACCCCCTGAGCCATCTCTCCAGCCTGTCGTTACAACTTCTAACAAGTCAGTATTGGGCCTTCAGTGGTGTGGGCAACCCCTGTTTTTGTAACTCTTCTAAAACTTCTCCTTGGCTTTAGATTAAATGTAAATGTATATATACCTTGTTTGAGTTTGGTACCTAGCTATTTCATGTAAAAATTGTAATTTAAGGGCTAGAGAGCATATTTTAATCTGTGGAGTAAGAGTGGCTTTGGGCTACGTGAGATGGTATGTCCTTCGTGGGTAGAAAGTGGTCATCAAGTAGGTGTCCTTGACCTTCCCAATTAGTTTCCATCCTCAAAGTGCCTGGCAGCTTGGTTGTTGACACAGCCATTTCTCCACTGTGCCACCCATCACCTCTTTCAGGGCTAGGCTGCTGCTGACTTTGACAGTTGTATATACTACAGTTTAGAATTCCAAGCTCTGTATTTGTGAAGATATTCAAAGACACCAAAGGTTGCAGGGGGATTTTGTTGTAAGAAATTAGGAAGACTTTTCACTATTAAGAATAAAATATTCATATATTATGTCATATAAAGAACACTTGAGAAAGAACAGTATCTTCCTTTGTGTTTTTTTAATTCACAAGTACTGCTGATTGAGTTCCTGCCATTTTGTCTCACCTATTTCAAGCCTGCATATTTTTTTAATATGACAAATAAAAGTATGGTTTCTCATTGAGGCAATGACTGCCTGAGTTGGGTTTCCATTGTGTCCCCTGAGTTTCCACTAGATGAGTTTCTGAAATATGTGTCCACTGTTTTCTTCTTTATGCTTGGTGCCCTGGACATTATGCAGCGTGTGGCTATATTTGTCTTCCAGCCCTTCCCACCATGGTGTATGTGGTAATATAGTTCTTTATTTAGTTCATCATTTCTGCTCAGTGATCACCCTATCTCAATCACATTTAGACTTAATATGTTTTGAATGTATAGTGTTGAATAAATCCACACAATACTTTTTTGTCATGGTGTTTGTATTGATAAATTGAAAGTTGATAGTAGTACTGATCTCTGGAGCTAGATAGATGTCTTAGCGGTTAAGAACACTAGTTGTTCTTGTAGAGGACCCAGGTTCTGTTTCCAGTACCCACTTGGTGGCTAGCCACCTTCTATAATTCCAATTTTAGGAGACCTGATGCCCTTTTCTGGCCTCTGCAGGCACCATACACACACAGTACACAGAGAAAACACCCATACACATAAAAATAAATAAGTCTTTAATTTTAAAAAGTGTTATCTACCTTATCAGGTTGTCTTCAATGAGTGAATTAATCCCCATAAAACACTTAGACCATCAGTAACCATAAGAGGACTAATTATTGATCAGTTGCAACCATTGGTTTTCTATGTTACAAAATCAATGAAAGCATTCTGTACATTCTCATTGGCCTTGCAGAATTAACAGTAGAACAAATCGCATATATTATTACATGACAATTGTGTATCTCACATTTTCATGTTAGTAAAATTTGTAGTAATTTGGGTGCACACACGCAGTATTTTGTTATTTCTGAATAGTCATCGCTGGATAACACTGCTGTCACTTTTGTCTCCCAGACTTATGGATGGGTTTCTAGCATATGGATAGTGTCTGGATTTAGCTTGTAACAGATGCTGTTGGTATCATACGCAGATATCCTTTGCTGGGCCAGTACATCCATCTCCCAGCTGCTGTGGTATTGGCTGCTAATGACGCACACCTGTACCCTTCTCCAGAGGACCACTCTTGGCTGACAGTAACCTCCCCAGCCAGATATAATTCTGAGATCTGGTCCCAACCCCCTCCAGGTACCCAGGGGTGGCTCATAGCCAATAACTGTGTAGAGATATCCTGGCCTCTGGACTCGACATCTTTATGTGATTCCGTCCAGACTCTAAGAGCTCCTTGGAGGATTAAGCTAGGGTGCGATAGCTGAAGTCAGATCTTCACCAAGATTCTTCCCCCATCCAGTTGACATGTTTCACCCCTGACTTCTCTTGGAAGCATTCTTTCTATAATCATAGGTGCTAGAAGGGCCATTTCAGGCTGTGCTTTTAGGATACCTCACCTTAGATGTGGCTAATCTCTGTTGCTCTATTGTTTTATTGGTTCCCCATCGCTTAAGCAATGGATTTCATACCTCACATAATCTAGGTTTTAAATTTCCTTGCTCTTGATTTTTTGTTTTCTTGATTCAGTCTTTCTAATGTGTATCAGCTCTGTTCATATCCTTCCTGTTTGCTTATTTAACCATTTCTCATTGGATGCCCTTGATGCTTTTATATCCCTTGGTTTTTTAGTGTGTTGTAATGGTGACTTATCCTGTTTTAGGATCGGAAAATTAGTTTGAGAACCGAAGTTCCATCCCTTAGCTATTTTAAGAATCATATGATCTAGTCTCAACACTCAGTGTTTTGCGAGAGTATAGTAAGTTAGCCACCTTCTCACATGTATTAATTTTTTAATTTCTTTGACTTGCTCTAGTTGAGCACCTTGGTGCCAGTACTTGAACAAACTGTTATTAGAGCCTTCAGATTTCCTATTTCTCTTGGAAAATAGCAGCTTCTCAGCACACCCAGCGATGTGTTGGCTTGCCAGAGAAAGCAGAGGCCAGGCCATCTTCCACGGCCAGAATGCCCCCACCCTGGTAGAAGCTGCTAATATGAAATCATTGAACACAGAGTTGGGAAGAAATATGCATAAGTGGCTTTTGTACCCCAACTCTAGCCTGCACTGTTTGGGTCCCTTACATTTAGCACAGCATGTCACACGTGGAAGCAGAATGTTCAATGCATGACTAAAACATAGTTATCAACTGATTAGGACTGGATCATATGCTGCAGATCAGTAAATTACTTATCTAATTCTTGTTATATAACCAACTGCATCCCTTCTGTTCACTGCAGATACGCACAGAGAGCCCCTCACTTTCTCAAAGCAAAGAAATAAAAGGACTTACCGAGTAATGGGAGATGCCTGTGCCCTTCCTGGGCAAACTTGCTACTAACACAGTTCAATTAGAAATACCAAGGTTTGGCCTTCTCAAACCTCTCCTCTAAGCACCATGTCCCATCAACACCATGAGTGCACTCAGTTACCTTTTCTTTCTCCTCATGAGTAGTAAACCCAAGTGGATTTACACATACATGAAAGGCCAAGATTTTAGTGGTTCGCAAATTTCAGTATTTTGACATAAAAAGTTATTATGCTAATAACTCTCTATGTGAAGTTAAACAAGGCCACTCAGCTCTGTGACTCAGTCCAGTTTCTGTTGCTACAACAAAATACAGACTGAGCAATTTCTAACGAAAAAAATTTACTGCAGGCCCGGAGGCAGGGAAGTCCCAGGTTGAAGCTCTGTATCTGGTGAGGGTCGCACTCTGTCTTGATGTAGCAGCAGACATCAGTGGTCAGAGAGACTGAGCGAGAAAGTGTGACTGTCCGTTCTTCCTGTCGTAAAGCCATTGTCACAGGGCCCTCGCCCTTGTTTCTCTAACCCTGATCACCTCCATAGGCCCCAGCTCCAAGCAGCATCAACATAAACTTAAAAGCTTAAGTTTCTGTCATGTGAACCCTTGGGGAATAAACCAAGCATAGCATTATTCTATTAAAAACCACCACCAAACTTAACAGAAGTGGGATCTTAAGATACTGTGGTAAATGTCTTGGTCACATTGCTCTCTTGGGTCTGGATGTCACTCTGTGGACAGTGTAGTTCATTAGGACTGATACACAGAGTCTAAAAACATTCTTTTGATTTTAATAAAAGAAGCATTATCCTGGTCGTCTCTTATTCATTTTGGTAGAAAAGCATGAAGAACAATTTAAATGTCTGTTCTGCTTCATGACTGTGTCTGCCCAGTGGTTATAACGCCCTTACCTACGTGGTGTGTAAATTCTTAGATTCCTGGACTGTTCTATACCACAGACCCTAGCACTCATGTTTGAAAAGACGCATTGGTTTCCAGTAGGAATTGCTACTTGGGGAGCTCTTAAGTTGATGAGAACTATTTAAAATAGATTCTGATTTTGTTTTGACAGGAGCTGATAATATCCGGAAATACTGGAGCCGTTACTACCAAGGATCTCAAGGAGTAATATTCGTCTTAGACAGTGCCTCCTCAGAGGACGATTTAGAAACGGCTAGAAATGAATTGCATTCTGCTCTTCAGCACCCACAGCTATGCACTTTGCCCTTTTTAATATTGGCCAATCATCAAGACAAGCCTGCAGCTCGCTCAGTGCAAGAGGTACGCATGTCTCATTCGTGTTATTCTTCCATCTGCTTGGTTGGTTTGCTTGTTTATTGAACCAGTACCGCCACGTTGGAATCTAGGAAGACATATAACCATGAATGTGTGAGACATGCTCATTTCCCCCATCCTTAGCACGGGTAGTGGAGTACCAGTTATCATTCTGATAATACATATTTATATTCCTGATCTTGCTTGTAAAACACAAATTCTTTTTTTAACTGGAAGACTTGCCCAGGTATTTTGTATTTTATTTTGAAGAGGTAAAGGCCTAGTTAGCAGCATTTTAATTTAACCACTCTCCACCACCTTTCAGAGGGACACACTGTCCGTTTTTCCACACATTACTTGACCTCAAATATTGTGTTATTTTCCTCTGAAATACTTGGTGTGGCTGAAAAACTGTTGTCTTACCTTGCAAGTTTCATTCCACCAAATATGTTTTAATATGGCTTTATTCTTTCCTCACCTAATTGCCTTTCTTAGGTTGCTTCTGACCTTTGAAAGTGTGAGACTATTCTGGGTAAACAGTGCCACTATGAGTCAAGTTTCTGATTTCTAGCACTGAAATAATATGTAAATAGATTATAACTCAGGGACAGTGGACTCAAACCTCCTGATGTATTTGCCTCGGATTCTGCAGGATGTCTTTTCTTCTCTCCCTCAGAAAACTGTAACAGCTCGAGTGGTTTAGGATTAAAATTATTAATAGGAATGCTGTTGCCCTACAGTCTGAAAAGTAGATAAGGAGCCAAGAGCATAGCGGGATTCAGTTCCAGCCTTCCCTCACATTTAGTGTGGACCCATGGCCAATAGCTTGCGTCTGGCTTCTCAATAAATTGTTCTAAGTGCATAGGATTAATTTGGGTAATTATTTCTAATTTTGCAGTATTAAGTGTCAGAGGGCCTGTGTAGAGATAGTTCTCAGCATCCAGAAATGCTGAAGGAGTGATTACTACTCAGCCCACAGAGCTATCTGTAGTTGCCTCCTTCAGCATTCAAGACTTACAGCCTTTTCACTTTATAGAGTTTGGAAAATATATCTGATAGTAATTAAAGAAAATAGCAGCCTGATGGTGGTGGCGCATGCCTTTAATCCCAGTACTCTGGAGGCGGAGGCAGGCGGATCTCTGAGTTCAAGGCCAGCCTGGTCTATAGAATGAGTTCCAGGACAGCCAGAGATATACAGAAAAACTCTGTCTCAAAAAAAAAAGAAGAAGAGAAAGAAAGGAAGGGAGGAAGGACAGACAGACAGAAGGAAGGAAAGAAAAGATAAATAGCCATTCGGTTATCACCATGCATTGCGATTGGGTGCCTCCTGGACCTGTTCCATGTGTTAGCTTCTTGCCATGAGGCTTTCTGTCTGTAGAAGGGAATGTTCTTGAATGCAGTGCTGGCTTGTCACAAGAGCTACATCTGTTTATGCTGTGAGATGCTTTACTCGGAGTATATCGTCATTCTCGTAGGCAATATGGAAACTGCTATTATACAGTTCAGATAGACAATATAGTTATGTGTGTGTAAAAGGTATGTATGATATGTCAGTATGATGTAGCGGTAGATGCAAGTACCAACCTAACCTTGACTCAGATGTAGGTCAGATGGAGCTGACAGAATTGCTTTCTTTTGGGAAAAAGTCAACTTTTTCTTAGACATCAGATAGCCAAGACAAACACGTTTTTTTAAGATTTATTTTTATTATTTCAATTATGGGTTTGTGAATGTGGGTGCAGATGCCCTTGGAGGCTACAGGCATCAGATCCTGGGAACTGAACTTGCATCTTCTAGAAGAGTAGTACATGCTCTTAACCACTGAGCCATTTCTCCAACCCCAGCAGATAAATTATTTAAACTTAACATATGACACATGGTAACCCTTTGTAGGAGAAACATTGAATAAAAGAAGCTTCTCGCAATTAATTGCTTCTGAGTATTCCTTGTGTATGTTAACTAGCTATTTCACCTTAAAGAAAAAGCGCAAATATTCACTTTTGATTCACTAACTGATGTCTATAAATATTGAATATTCATAGATATTTTTGAAAATAATCTCCAACTTGTACATATACTAGAATGCATGAGAACTTCATTTTCCTTCCCACTTGTATCAACTTTATTTTTCTAGGAAAATTGATTTTCCTAGAATGTTTTGCTTGTAAATAGAATTTATATAATACCAGTTTGAAGGTAGTAAAAGTCCTAAAAGTAAAGCACTTTCCCTGGTGGTTGTATGAACATATATCCTATAGGTACATATTAGAAGAGCATTTTATGGGGGGGTGGATTCCTACAAAGATGTTGAGCTTTGTAGAAACACAATGAAGTGCTTGCTCAACCTGGCTTCGGTTCAGCTGAGAAAAAACGTGGGAAACATCCCATCTTTCTCTTGATGGCAAAGAGGCTACTCTCTATGGTGTGTTTATATAATACCTGGTTGAAATAGTCTCAGTAATGTTTTCAGAATTAAATCAATACCTTATTGTTAGCATAAAAATGTAATTGTGAAACTGACTCTTCTGTGTTGTATAAACAATACCCTCAGACTGGTTGGGAACAGCAGGCCTGGGTAGGAGATTAAAAAGCAAACAGAGTCCCATGTTACTTGAAATATATTTTAGGCATGTATTTAGAGATATCTTCAGACATGGTCATCTCTTTACTATTCTTCCCTTTCGTTAAGATACCATATGTCCATGCCTTATACAGCTTCACCAGTGTTTTGTTTGTCTGTGCCTGCGGGTTTGTGTTCTAGAGGGTAAGGCTTTGGAGTGTTAAAAATATGGTGTTTTACCCCGCAAAGTATCTGTGACTTTTAAGGGAGAAATTCTGCTCAAAAATCAAGGGAGATGCTTTCGTTTAATAGGACACACTAACAATGCAACACAGTCAAGAAAAAGTGTGTACACTTAGGCTTGGTGGTTCCTCTCTTCCGGAAAATTATTATATTTCATGTTTTCTGGGGGAAATATGCCAGGATTTGTCCTGTCACTCAAGTAAAATTTAAGAATTCACTTGTTTGTTAACTCAAAAGTGAATGGAAGCCAGCGAGACTCAGGAGAAAGGTGTCTGGTCGCCAGGACTCCAATGAGATAGAGATCATCAGGAAGTTAAATATTTGAGCCCCATCTCATGCTGTGCATGTTGCTGTCTGTATGGAATACAGAATTAAGAAAGGAAGACAATGGTTAAAATTACTCCATAACCCACAAGCAGGCAACGTGTCCAGCTATCTCATTGCCCTTTGAGAAACAAGTGGGATCTCATAGGCAGCCTATCTTCCCTTTCTATAATATACCTGGTCATGATTTGTTCAGTTCACCAGAATTTTGAGGTTTTCTATCTTGAGAATTAGTAGTAGACACATACATTGTCTTTTAACAAAGCAAAACAAAACAAACACCCTGGGAAAATCTGGGTGAAAAAACACCCTATATGCTGTTGGAAAGGCCAGGCAATCCTTATAGCAGATGTTTATTGCATTCGCTCTAGGGAGATGTGGTTGCTGCAGTTTTCCAGGATGTATTCATATCATCTCTTTCTCTGTGGAAAACATACTAGAAAACCTAAGCTTATGCCAAGTAGCCCACTTGATCGATTAGGAGAAAATCTGGTCTAGTTTAAATGGTGAAGCTATAAAATGAGACCTCTTAAGAGTAAATGGTTTGGCTTTTTATTTATATTGAATTGTAATTGTATCTAATTTGTTTTATAACTCCCTTTGGAGAGCATACTTCAGTTCTGAAGTTACTAAGTAGATCAGGAGTTTTTTTATGGGAAGTTAAATTGATATAATACCCAATAAATGTAATCCTATTTTCTCTCCACACAGTTGCTGACTGCCATTTTTTTTTTACTTCCTGGCTTTTTAAAAATCTTATTTTCATTTTATTGGTTTTACTAGGCCATATAAAATGACACATTTGGTTAACATGAAAGAAACAGCCCTTATTTTTAGCTGTTTCATTTGATTTGATGTTTACAGGTCTCCTTGATCCAAAAGTACCTAACTTTTTCAGAAATGCTTATGAAATTAAAATGTATTTTGAATATTTTTATTACTACAATTATTAATTATAAAATATAAATACATGAATCAGATTTTTGAAGCAGAATTACAAGGTCCAGTGACTTGATTAGTTTCATACTTCATTGATTATAGCTTGGAAAAATCCAGGTTCTAAATTAGAGTGTCAAGATTACATTTAAAATTTGTGATTATAATTTGTGATTATAGTGTCTACTGACTTTAATGCAGTGTGCTTGGGACTCAGTGTTATATTAGAATTAAATAGAGTAGAAATGTGAGAGGCATCTTTATGAGCACATTTGTAGATGCCAACTTCCTTAGACCATGTTTCTTGGGGATATAGCTGTTCAAACTTTCTGAACTATTTACTTAATCTTTAGGCTTTTCACTTTGGAAGGATACATGTGTTTTTTATGGCACTTAACCGTCACCCTTAATTGTAACTCCAGTTTCTAGAAAGTCTTCACATTGCATGCTTTTTCCCTTTTCTTTCAACTGTGTCACCTAGTAATGCCCTTCACCTGGGCGGTGGTGGCACACGCCTGTAATCCCAGCACTCGGGAGGCAGGGGAGGTGGATCTATGTCTGTAAGTTCGAGGCCAGCCTGGTCTACAGAGCAAGTTCCAGGATGGGCTCCGAAGCTACACAGAGAAACCCTGTCTTGAAAAAAAACAAAACAAAGCAAAACAAAAACCAAAATAACAATTAATAATAATAATGATAATATAATAATGGTAACACAGCTCTAGTTTGCGTCTTTCATTTTGACTTGTTATTGCTTAACTATAGGCTAGGTCTATGAAGGAACAAGTAAACAAGTATTGTCTCAGCGTTTCCATCATGAGAAATCTTTATTAGAAAATGTTAAAATTGTATAAAGCACCTAGTTTGACTGAATGTCACTTTCTGTGTACGGAGGAAAATGTGTTTTCATTGGGAAGTGTACTATACTTAAATTCTGTAGAGTTCTCCATGTTGACCTGCCTCTTGGCAGCATTTTAGAATACTGATTTGATTTCACATACCTATGGTGTGAGCAGTTTGGAAACTCCCCTACGGGACATATACTTATTCTAAAATGATATAAGAGATGTAGATAATTTTGTCCGTTCCTTACAGATGTACTCCACACAGTTACAGTTAAATTTGGGGAGGTAATGACAGGGTTTGGGAGTCCGTTCTCCAGTGAATGACTCAGTTATTTCTTAAAAATGTTTCTTGACCTGTAAGAAAAGCTGAGTTAGCAATCTCTTCATTAGTTGAAAAAAACATCATCACAAAAAATACATTTTAAAAGAGCAGCTTTTGAGCTGAGAGTACTGAAAGTATGGTTTACGTGTCATACAGCCATTCAAGTTTCTGTGTGCTGTCCTTGAGGAGAGAGAGAAGTTAATTCCTTGGTTGTGCATCTATCCAGCTTGCTGTCAGCATTCTTCCTTGTTACCCGTGATCCACTAAGCAATGAAAGTGTCCAATGTCTACTGCAAACTAATAATTCCCACTTACTCACAACTCTGTTACTTCAGAAAGGGACATTTTACCCAGGAAATTATTTGGATGTGGGAGGAAAGAAATAGTTCAAAATACGACAACTCATGCTCAAAAGAACTCGCTCTTCTCCATTTTCTCCCTTTCTTCACTGCTGACAAATCTGCACCTCGTGTGAAGCTGGAAACCCTGGGAACCTCTGTAAAGACTATTTATTGCTGCCCGTGTCCAGACACTCCTGTGTCTTGTTCTCCCTTAGTCTGTGCAGAGACTCCCCCCATAGCTCAGTGGTTCGTCCTCAGCTTCCTATCTTTCGTGACGCACTTTGCCTTCAGCTGTCCCGCTCTGACCCAGCTTCTCTCTGCACACCAGACAGAACCAACTCGTCCCTGTTCTCCACGGGGTCCTTGGTACACGTGGTACCGTTTTCTAACTTCTCCGGAACCGAGTGACACTCCACAGATCTTAAATGCTATGCGCCTTGTAACTGGATTTCCCTTTCTTTTCTCCTGCTCAAGCTACCTCTCAGTATTCCTGTTTTCCCAGGAAAATTTCCCCCAAGATGACATCACATCAGAACGTCTTCCTCAGTGGCCATGGCCACGTTAGGTGTGCATTCCTGATCTCTGCTAGCACGCTAGACTTATTCAGATTGTATTAAAATGACTTGTATCTTAATTTTGCTGCCAACTCCTGAAATTTGTAAGCCCCTTGAAGCACAGAGATTATGGCTTGTTTGTGGCTCTGTTCCAGATCCTGCTTTATCCGGACTGCTGGGAGCTGTCTTTCTTTAGTTCATCTCATCCATTCCCATCTAGAGGAATACAAAAACGTGGGCTTTTTCCTGGGCTCCAGACCTGCGGTTTGAGTTTGCTGAGCACCACCTAGGCAGTGGCTCCTCAGCACGCTGCCCTTGTTAAGGTTTTTAGGGCTTTATGCTGTTAATTACTGTATTTGCAAATGATCAATTTTATGTACTTTCACTTGTGTTTGTCATTTAGAGAACTGTTTAATAGTGTTCCCTTTTACTATTTTCTTTCCAAAATCCTCGTGGAAAGAAGCATGTCTTCTGACCAAATAATAATCTTTTAATTTGTTTTTAAAGTAATTGGCTATTTTAATCATAGTGAACTTGTTTCATTTAGTAGCATAGGACACTTTTTTCTGTTTATATTTCTCTTTTGAAGTGCAGTACATATGAAATTCTGAGGGGATATAGTTGAAATGGTTTTAAACTAATCAATACAATTTAACAAAAACAATTTTAGTCTTTAATTAAATCATTTCTTCCATTGGTGAAACTTAGGACCTTTAAAAATTATTTTTCTTATATATTTATGTTTTATAACAAAGAATCATAGCTATTGAAGTTAGAGAACTATTTTATTAAACAGTATTTGCTTCTTGTCTTTTCAAAGCAATATGGATTTAAGCAATTATAAAGATATGTTACCTTCTACCTTCTACCATATTTTAAGTTTGTATTCTGTAAAATTCAATATTTCATTGATTATTATTCATTGGAGACAGTAAATTATTTGGGGGGCATAAATTTACAATAGTATTTAGAGGGAGCACTCAGTATTTGTCTGTTTGTTTATTTATTTATTTCACTTGCAAAAGAAAACTCAGTCACAGTCCTTAGCTAACAAAGTTAATAAAACATTTGTCGAGTTAAATTAATTTGAAGATAGACACATAGTTAATGTCAGTAAGTTGCTTTGAAGATAAAAAGCACAATAAGCGTTAGTTATTATCATTATGATAATTATTATCATTATTATTATTACATAGTGTCTGTTTAAAAAATGCCCTCAGTTTCTCTGGAATGGCAGAGCCTAATGAGAGAGGTTAATATGCTGGATTTTGTCCAGGGCTGAGGATTTGAGACTTAATACAGTAAAGATTCATTAGATCAAGATGTTTTTGTTCTTTCTTCCCCCTCCTCCCAATTTAAAGTAATTCCTTTAGATTTGGTAACCTGGGAGTTATTTTTAATAGTTTCTTTCCTTATATAACTTCTGAAATCATTGTCTAGATTTTTTTTCAAGAGTCTGGAAAGTTCATGATTAATTTTTCTTCGCAGATCATGTCTCTTAGCTAAGTTGATGAGAGCTCAAAATTATAATTTTTTATTTAAAAAGTAGAGCATGAAGCGTGCAAATGAATTATGGAAACTTCACTAGTCCTTATTATTAAAAAACTGAGCGTGTCTTTGGAAAATTGCGAAACTTGCTCTAGCTATAAGTACATAAGTTAATCTCAGTGAATATATCTTAAGGGAAATTCATTAGATTCTTTAGTGAAAACCTTCAGAATTAAGACCAGTTCCTCACACGATAACTTCCTGACGAGATAACTGGAGAGATGCATCAGAGGGGAAAATAGTGAAACATGGTAGCAGGCACACGCGGAAAAGTCAGATATGCTCCCAGCTTCATAATCAATAAGGCATTAGTGACATGTCTGAAGAAGACATTCCTTAATATTATTGCAAATTAAGTAATAAAAGACCCCAAGAGAATGAAAGAAAAGGTGGCTGGAGCCACTGAATTACAATTGACAACCTGAAGGCAGTTAAGAACCAATTGCTGGAGTGATTGCAAGGCTATTCATGTTGTGCAGCAGACAGAGCACACCAGAAAGCTGGAACAATGCCTTCCGTTCAGCAATATTGCTTCAAAAGAATGGAAAGAGGGGAACGGGAAGAGCCACTGACCCCGAGACCAATTTCCAGGCAGCTGCACAAACTATATACTGGAATTAAAGGTTTTGACCAGTAATCACGGCAAAGCCGGACCGCAGAAAGTCTGGGGAGCCGGCAAAGTTATAATGAGGCCGGCATCCTTCACTGCAGCATGGAAAAAGCAGGTAAGAAAGCAGTCCACTTCTGGCCATGACTGAAAACCCTCTGCTGTGTTCGCTCAAATATGAACATCATGGGTGTGGCCTTTTACCTCTAAGAACAAAAGCATGAAATAAAAAAGATTACTTGCTTTCCACTTCTGTGACTTGGAGGGGTGCTTTCCCTTGCCACCTTAGTTCTTTACCTAGGAGTTACACCTGCTTGGACCAAAAGGATGAACTCCGTGCCTGCAATGTCACCGATAATAGACTGAGTACAGTTTAGAGAGGGCGTTCTTGCTGTGCACACAGACACTGATAATTTGCCTGCAGGTTCATATACTGGAATCTACAATTGCTTCCTTTTTTCTTTCTTTCGTAATGTCCCTTTCTGTAGAATTCTGTATCTGAGCCACAGGGTCTTTATAAAGACATTCATATAACAACCACAAATACATGTTAAGGAAATTGATCTAGTAGTTTCAAAGAATGATATAGTGCATTCTTTCAGTACTGGTGTGAGGTTCTATGAGGTCTGATGGAAAATAGCATCTCATTTTGAAGGACATGTATGGTTTTCTTCTGGTTGAATCCATCATGGTATCTGCTATGTTTTGATACCATGTTTTCTAAGAATAAAGTTACAATTACCTTCTTTACAAGAAAGTCAATGTCTAAATTTGTATGCATATAAATCTTTGACCCAAAAATTTTAAATACTTCTTACTGCACAGTTGCAACAAGGGAAGTTTGTAAGAATTTTATTTGTTGTTATTTAGGCTTATAATTTAACAAATGTGGGTGTTAGATTCAGCTGTCTAAGCACAGTGGAGAGAGATTCCTTCAGTTCATCTACACCTGAAATAAGGTTTTTTAGGTCTTAAAAGAATTCTGTGTAGATAACGGTTAGGTAGGAAGTTGTTCCATCAGATATCTGGGATCGCATTCATAGATGTGAACTTGAGCCAACTGAGCCATATGGGAAGATGGTTCTGTATACGAGCTGTGAAATAATTTAGAGGTTGCGTGGAAGCATATAATTTTAACATTTAGAATTTGTCAAATATTTATTTTTAAAGTTATGACTAATAATTTGTCAAACCAAAACAGGGCTTTGTTAAAAGGAGCCAATGTGGAAAATCTGGATACCTTGTGCACACTTTATAGACAGGAACAAAAGAACAAAATGAGACCAAGCTTGCTAAGGAAGTCTTTGGGAAGAGCTGATGGCAGGATTCTAATTCTTTAGCTGTTCTGTAAAAGCAAGGCAATCTCACCAGAGGATAGCACTCTGTTCATTGACAGAAAAAAACTGAATAATCACTATGGGGTGCATAAAGACAAACCAGAAAAGGTCTCGAGATGGGCATGTCACTGCCATGCCCTTAGTCGTAGCTTCAGTACCATCGCTCTTATTCTGCAAAAGTAAGCATTTGTACCTTGATGCCCTGATTTTTAAAAATGTGAAAACACACTCTTAAGAAAATACATCTTTTTCTCTTTCACATACAGATATTTATATTTTAATTCTACAGTTTTTTCCCCCAAACTAGTACTTGCCCATTTTCTTGGATAACTCTAAAATTTGAATTATTTAAATGGTTGATCAGAGATTGATTATTGTAAACTTGTGTTGCATATCTGGGCCAGTAAAGGTTTTAGTTAGGTTTAGGTTTGGACATCTTACTATCCTTTGGTTAATTTTTTTTTTAAATTAGGTCACTCTGACTTTTTCAGTAACTTTTATGTTAATAAGCCCAGTTTTTAGTGAAAGGGGGGGAAATGAGCTTTGAGGTGGAGCATGAGGTGGCAAGGTCAATTGAGCAGTGGCTTATTATTAAGATAATGTTTTTTCTGGTTGGCTGGTTGTTTTTAATTTATTTTTTTATTTCATGTGTGGGAGTGGTTTGCTATATGTATTATGTGCATTGCGCATTTGCCTGGTGCTGGATCCCCTGCCACCATGTGGGTGATGGGAACTGAATCCATACCCTGTGCTCTGAGCAGAAAATGTTCCTAACCGCGGAGTCATCTCTCCAGCCCCATGTTTTGTTTTGTTTTTCCATTTTTATTAATTTGTTTTAATTTTTGTCTTGTTATCTTACCAGAACCTCTTTTTTTCTTTTTCTTTTGATTTCTTCTTTCCTTCCTTTTTTAATTTTTTTTCTGGTTTTTCTAGACAGGGTTTCTCTGGGTAACAGCCCTGACTGTCCTGAAATTCACTCTGTAGACCAGGCTGACCTCAAACTCACAGAGATCCACCTGCCTCTGCCACCCCAGCGCTGGGATTAAATGTGTTGTGCCACTACTGCACAGCTGTTTTTTTTCTTATTTATAGAGATTTCTCTATCCAATGAGGTTTTTTTTCTCTTTTGAGGTAGGAAAATTTAACCTTTTTTGATTAAATGTTGTGGCAGCCCTTTAATAATTGACAACATTAATAGACACAGAAAGTAAAGATTGTTTTCCATCATTTATATTAACTGTGGCTATGAGTCCATAGAGATTGTTTTTGGCGAAACGGTCAATATGATTCTATAATTTAACATCTTTATACATTAAAATGAAATACAAAGATCCTAATAACTTTTTATTAGTAGTAGTTGGCTTTGAGCTAGGGTGTGCCATATAATTTTGGTTTTTTTCCCCTCTATGTGTGTACATATAATTCTTTAGCCATGCTAATGATCAACTGAAAGAAAACATACTGTTAAACATAATCAAAGCTGAACATTAATTTGCATGCCTTTAATCTTTGCACCCGAAAGGTGGAGGTAGGTAGATCTCTGAGTTTAAGACAATCTTGGTCTATGCAGTAAGTTCTAGGCCATCCAGGATTTCATAGTGAAACCCTGACTCAAAGAAAATAAAAGCAATATATCTTTAAGCTGTTGAAGAAAGAGATATGACTATAGTTCTTAAATTTATTTTCATTGGGGTTAGTTTTAGAATAACTTCTGCAATTGAAGTTTATTTACGAATTTGTAAGATTTAAAAAGTAAATGTAAAAAGGTAACTTAATCCAGTCCTCTGTCAAATAAGTTCCTGTGAATCTATATGTCTTTTCATTTGGACTTCTATGGAATATCATGTAATCTTTTAATAAAATCATAAAATTTTAAGGAGGCCAGACAAATGCAGAATGGTTCTCTTTTCTGACCATGTTTTCTGCTTAGCTTTCATCTGCATCTCTGTCTGCAGTAAGGCAAGTTGGACTCCAAATTTTAAATGTCAAAAGGTTGGAAACACCAATCTCGTGGAATTTTGCCTAACAGCAAAATGAAATGCAGAATGCATATTAATATAATTGTCTTAAAGGCATGGGTACAGTGAGATGTGGTCAGTTCAGGTTGCTATACGTGATCTCTGGTTCCTAGGGCGTGGGTTTCAAGCAGCTTATTGAGTCATGCAAGTGAGCTTAGATGAACCTTGCTCTCTGATTTTGTGTGGTAAGATGAAGCTGTGAGCCTCAGGTAGTCAGATTTCAGTTCTCAAAGTTTCCAAGCACCCTTACCCATCCATCAGATGGACGACTTCGCAAATGATAACGTTTGCGCCGCATGCTTCAGATCCCTCCTGTCCGGAAACAGACCATAAAGGAGGACTTTGAAGCTCGTGCCTTGTTCTCTCCCGTCTGTCTCCCACCCTCACTCCTTGAAAACCTAGTGCCGTGTCAAAGTTGGTACGCATCTCATCCAGAACAACTTTTCATGCTTCGCCACCGACAGATGTTTCTCGGTAAGGTGCAAGTGATTTCAGTGACGGGAAGATAACGGCCATGAAGTAGAACGTAGACATTGAAATTGTTCTTCATGCTTTTTATCAAAATAAGCAAGTAATGTATCGTAACATTCTTTCAAACTACATGTTTGAGAGTATGGGTATTGGATATGTATGTCCTGGTTCGTCCATTTTCACTGATCTGTGTGTTCCAGGTCATGACCTCCCCTGCAAGTGTTTATGTATCCATTCCCTTACTGATGAAATTAAGCCGATTCTGTGTTTTTCTGTTCATAAATAAAGCTGCTGCCGAATAGCTTTGAATGTGTTTTACTTATGTATACATGCCAGCATTTCCCAAGTCAAATTGCTCCTGTAAGATTGAAGTTACTGGGACCTAGAGTAAAGTATTGAACCTAATGGGTATTCATCTTTGGGTTTGGAGATGACTAATGGCAAACGGGCAGCAATCAGAATCAAAGTCCTTCTTCCTACCAGCAGGTGAAACATCGCAGGCCGACCTAGAATCTGTTTGTTCATCTGTAAAATGGAATAGTCCTGGACCCACACAGCACCCCTGTCTTCCCTGCTCCTGACAGGGCAGATCTAAGTCCCCAGGATGTTTAATTCTGAACTGCGCCTACAGGGGGTGCTTTACCTCAAGAGTGTTCCTCAGATTCAAAAAGTAAAACAGAAAGATGTCTGGGTTAGGCGCACTTCACACATAGACTTCGGATGCTCTTAGAGACTACATTCTAAATACAAGGAAGAAAGGTAGCTCTGCAAAGGACAGAAGAACTCTGAAGACTGCATACAACTTGTAATTTTTCTAAGAGTACACTGTGTTTGTCTTACTTTCACTCAGACATATATTAATAGTATTCTTGTCAAAACTGTCTCTCTTTCACCATTAGATGCTTTTCTCTGAGGAAAAATCTAGAAAAATAAAATCTTGTGATTTTTTTTTTCCACTTGTGAAATTTGACAACAAATTTTGTGGTAAACCGGTTGGTCATTCTGTTCAATTTCTGCAGGCCATGTTTGCAGTACTGTTAAATTATCTTCTCCCCAAGGCTGCAAAAGCCAGTGTAAAATATGCTCCTTTAAGAGGGCAAGAAAGGATGGTGGCAGTGCGAGAGGTGTAGGCCACCTGCAGAGGTTGGTGGCCTCCCTGAGGCCCAGAAATCTGCCTTTCATGGCCTGTGATTGACAGCCTGCTCGGTTCTTTGAAGGCCCAAGAGGTTGCTGGGATTATTTTAGAGTATATGTGGCACCAGTTCGTTCAGATTTACATAGACTCTCCCCCAGCATTAAAGGTGGATTACTTTGCATTACTTTTATTGCTTTTCAAGTGTTTTTTGGAAACATGTAAGAGTCCTCCTAAAAACTGGATTTCCTGGAGTATGCTTTCTTTTGATGCAAATTTTAAGAATTTGTTGCAGACTTTTTTAAAGTCCGCAGTTTAACAGCTGAGGGGACCTGAATTAAAGCAAATTACTTTGTTAAAACTGAAACCAGGGTGTGAGGGGGGAGCTCATCCTATCTCTGTATTCCTGCTAATAAATCAGACCTGTGTGTTTAACAAAACAAGAGTGTGCTCTCTTTTTTTTTCTCCTTCATTCTCAGTTTCTTTTGATCATTGATCTGGGTGACCCCATGCTCGGGTTTTTTTTCTTCATTTGACATGGACAGATTTTGAAGTATAGCCCTCCTTTGGGAACCCTGGGCAGTTCCACTTGACTAACCTGTGATCTAATGAGCGGTAATACAGAGCTACAGTGGCCATTTTGTGTGCTTTGACGCAGGATGGCTAGACAGTGCAGCAGAAAGGCATGTCTGCGGAGAAAGGGGCGGCAGGGTGATGGAGCCATGTGAGAAAGACTTGTTAGCCCACATTAGTGTGCCTGATTTACTTCACAACAGGTCAGGAAAGGCCAGCAGCAGGGTTGTCCTGAAATTACAAAGTTGAAAACCCTGGTACTAGAAAGCTTTCAAATCTCCCAAATTCCAAATTAATTCCATTAATTCCCGAGTTGGTTTTCACTCACCTCTGAATTGCAGCAAAGAGCACCATCGCTTTCTCCCATCTTGCATCTGTTTATAACATAATTATGTGACCCTCAAGTCCTTCCCTGCTAGAGTTTTTAAGCATCCTGTCATGCTTGGCCTGTTTTGCAGCAAGCTTGGATGTGAAAGAAGCCAAACCCACACATGGTTGCTGAGTTCTCTGCTCTGTGTTCAACCCTTAATGAGGAGCCCATCATTCCCATTGGAAATGGCCTAAGAGTGAGTGCAGCTAGCTCACTCTGTGTGTATCTCCATAGCCGAAGGGAGCGCATAACTGTTCCCATCTACACAAGGGGTGTTGGTGTGTGGCTAGCTTGTCTCCCTTTTAGAATATAATGAATAAAGCCCAATTAGGATGTAAAATCCTCCTTCTTCTAGCTCAGACTGAAGTATTTTGCATCTTACCATTATTTACACCTTTTAGGTGAAAGAGAATAGAGTACTTAGCAAAACTAACCTCATTTCTGTAATTCTGGCCCTAATGGTGACCTTACATCTAAGTCTTTTCTCTCTTCATATCCAGAAGGCCCTTGGGATCTTTATACTGCAAAAGAGAAACAAAACCTTACAGTTACTGAGGATATTATTATCTCACTACCCTCTGTGTAAGACTAGCCAATACAATTCCTCTCCTGCTAGGATTAAAGAGTATCTGGCAGTACAGGTTTTTGTTTGAATTGAATTCAATATGTCCACATACATGTATGATACTTGGGTGTATTTGTGTATATATATGTATACATATGTATACATATGGGTTGTAAAACAATGTTTGTGAGATAAATATAGAAGCCAAGAGAAACAGTATGTCACTGGCTAGTGTGGCTGTTTTATCAAGCTTCATGGTTAGTGCTTGTGTAAGTGCTGTAACGTATGTAAGATAAAATATTTCCTTTGCGCCACAAGGGTGTCCGAAATAGATTGGCCTGCTCTTGCAGTCCTAATTTTGGGGGTTTGGGCTGTCTTAAAGAGAATGCTATTGAGTGGATAAGCACATGCCAAGTAGTGACCAATCTACAGAAAGCTCAGCTATTGAAATTTTCGTTTTTGTCTCTATGCCTGCTTAACTATAAGTTTTGAAAGAGGCCTCCTCAAGGATGAAAAAATGCCTAGGTTCAGGATTTTGAACTTGCACTTCTGTTTTTAAACTTGTATTATGTATTTTTACTAAAAGCGTGTATTTACCTATTGGCTGGTACCCTTTGCACGTTTCCTGTGTACCTATCACTGTGAAAAGAGATACAAAGAAAGACAAGAGCATTTCTTCCTCAAGTCAGCCACATGGAACAGCTAATTATGTCTTATGAGTAGAGCCATTAGAAATAATAGGAAGAGTACTGTGGGGACACCGAGGGACCAAAGTTAGTATGAATTAGTGTGTAGATAGCAGGGAGCATGCGTCACACACAGCAGGTAACTTCCTTTGCTGTGCTGAGAAGTACACATTTATTTCCACATCTGTTTAATAATGAAGGCCCTAAGATCCATATAAATGAAGTAATTAATTATGCAAGATCTAACTACTGACATAAACCCAAGCCTTTGGATTCCAAATCTTAGACTTTTTAAAGTTTCAATACAGCAGTCTCATGTCATTGAATTTTTGAAAAACAAAAATATTTTATTAATTTGATTTCTGAACATATAATTTAATTTTCTCTTTGGACTTTGAAGTCCTGAATCAAGTGTTTTCTCTTTGGATGTGTCTTGCTACTTGGACAGATCCCAGCTGCCAATTTACAGATGGGCCCCCTTTTTTTTTAATAAATGAGCTCAATGGAAATGAGTGTAATATATTGAAGAAACTAAGCCAAATGCGATTTATATACTGTGAAACAGAGTGGCTATTGTGTTCCAGTGCTGAGGGGAAATCTGCAAATTTGGGCTTAACTCACTGTCCTGTCCGTCTTTGTTTTTAGAAATAACACAAGACTGCACTGGAGAGGTAGTGACACCTCAAACCATCGCTGGAAACAGCCACTTCCTCCTTGACTACTCTAGCAGTAACCCGCCCTCCAGCAGCTCTGACCCATTTACTCCTGCCTTCATTCATCAATCTAACAAATTCTAGACAGTGGAGGGAAGGTGGGAGAGGGTCTTTGAGGTCTGAAGCCGCAACTTAAGAAAAAGCGCAGAGACAAAACCACATGCCACGTTTCGGTACTAGTCACTCTAAAGAGAACTATACATTGTCTAACTACAGGGCTCAAATGGGAAACAAATAACTCTATCAGAGTTTAGAAGGGTAAGATTTGCATGTTTTGGTGCCTTATTAAATAGCCCCTGGTACCCAGGCAGCATGATTAAGCAAAGATGGGCTGGACTGTGGATCAGCTTACCAACTTTTCCTAGAGGATGTTCCCAGCTCAGTGGCTGGAGAACAGAGCATTAGAAAACATCTCTTAATTCACAGAATTTTGCATCTTGATTTCATACCATTGTTGATTTCTTTCAACCATATAGTGACTCCATATCTTTCTTCCAAAAAACAGTTGCTCTTTTTTAAGAAGGCTGTTTGCTGCTCCAAGAGAACAAGTGTTCACTGCACAGAAATTTTTGTGTTGGTTATTGCTGTATTCTAGATGTCATGAATTTTCCCTTAAACAAAGTGGGTGTTCACTTACTTACCGACTCCATCCACTGTCTTCGATGGAGCACAATAAGCTGTGTCTAGTGTGAACTAACAAGTAATTCAGACTGTGGCCTGTCATGCAGGGTTCCAACTGGGGACTTTCTTTCCAGGTAATAGTAGTTCAGGAACATGTTCTATCTATCCATCCATTCCTTTATTCATTGTTCATTATGCGCCTCCTTTGTAACCATGGTAATAGTGTCTCCTCTTCAGACCATGCATCTTCATCATTGAAGGATCTGGACAGGGACTCTAAAGCCAGATGTCCTAATTTGATCTGAGTTTTGGATCTCACTTTTTGTATAGGTAGCTATGCTATGTAGAACACTAAAAAGACACTCCCATGTTAAGTCTACTGCAGACCCTAAGGCTCTGGGCTGACCATGTATAGAATCCTGGCTTAGCCGTATTTTTAACAGAAGCCTGAGCTCTCCCCCATTAGCCATATGTGAGCAGCTAGAGACGGGGAGGGAGAGGAATGTGCGGAAATGTGTCTGACTTGGGATGTCTTGTTTTCCAGAATCCCTGCCAAGGGTTGGCAAGCCCAGAAAGGCAGCGGCTGGCACCAATCCATCGTCTATGGCCTACCCATCAGATGCCTGTTCTAGAGGCCTGGATTCCCTAGATGGGACCAGAAGGGCCTCATTGCCCTCCGATCTTTTCTGTTTTCCCATCTCCTTATCTCCAGCTTTGCTCAGCCATTAAGTTTAAAAAAAAAATACTCTGAAGAACTGTGCCAGAATGTGTCTGGCTTTCTCTGCGGCATGAGTACAGCTGTCAGCTGACGTGTGGACATGCCACCTGGGGAGCAGTCAGCTTCCTGTAGCAGGTGGAGTATCGCTGGTCCAAGAGAAAACCCACAACTGGGTTGCCTGAACAGATGCTCTGCAGTCCATCTCTGGGTGTGTTTTCCTTGTCCAGCTGGTGCCCCACCTTCCCTTACATTGTGTGTAGAGATGGCCAAACCCCTACCACATTGTAGTTTCTGAGCGAGCCTCGAGCCAAGTGTCTCTCCCGACTCCATGCATGTTGAGCAGTGTCCACATCTTTGCAGTGTGAAAAGGACAGTCTCTTTGGACACAGAGCTGTCTGCAACTATGAATGTGAATAGTGGCATTGAAAAACATAGGCTATATAGGCTATGAAAACATTTATATTAGCGTTTGCCAAAAGGTTGTTTGGCTAATCTCCAGAGTGTTGACACTTTAATTTCTTTCTTTCTTTCTTTCTTTCTTTCTTTCTTTCTTTCTTTCTTT
>LOJH01001554.1:28906-47990 GCA_001685095.1 Ellobius talpinus
GTGTGTGTGTGTGTGTGTGTGTGTGTGTGTGTGTGTGTGTGTGTGTGTAGTTTAAAGACTAGGGTTAAAGCAAGTGCCAGTCTTACCACCACTTTATTGAGGTCAGGATCACCAGGTCAAGATGGCTCAGCAGATAAAGGTGCTTGCTGCCAGGTAACAGCCTGAGTTCAGTCTCCAGGAGCCACATAGTGAAATGAGAGAACCAATTCCCACCAGTCCTCCACATGCACACCATGTACTTGCAAGCACATGCATGTTACACATGGTAGATATGTGGGTAGATGGGTGGATGCTGGATAGATGGTGTGATAGCAACATTAAGGGCATCTAGACCACCGCCAGTAATTCCTTTTATTGTCTTCACTCTCATTTATACAGAGTCCTTTCTTTCACCCAGGGGTAACAACTCTCTGAAATTTTGTGTTCCCCACGTCCCTCCTTTTTATATATCGGCAGTGCTTATTTCCACCTCCAAGTCATATAAAAATAATCCATGTTCTGAGTGTTGTAAATGCTTATCATCGATGTAGATTTCTAATTTTGTCCATCATTATCTGTTAGAGATTTACCCATGATTGTTTCTGGTACTGTGCTTCATTCTTTATATTACAATATATTTCTCCATTCTGGTCCTGATGGATATTGGGCACTGCACATTGTTTGGTTATTGTAAACACTACTGCTGAAAACATTTCTGAGTAAATCAGACAAATTTATAGCACCATTTCTCAGAAAAGACAGAGTATGCAAAACCGAGCCTATTAGGAACATTTTTCTAACTAGGTAAGGATTTCCTTTGTGCATGTCTTTGTTGATGGTTGGCATTAGTCACCTTTTAAAGTTTTAACCCACTTTTGTGCCTAGTGTCACATTTTATGAGCAATTTTTTTGTTGGTAAATATAATGTTTGCATTTTATATTGACTTTTACAGCCAGTAAGCTTGCTAGATCTCTGTGATTTAGTGTATATTTATGTTGATGTCAAGTACTAATCTCATGGTGTAGGGAAGTTTTCTTTCTTTCTTTTTCTATCTTACTCTTGTTGGTTTTTTTTTTCTTGAATTCCTACATTAACTGCTTTCTCCAGGTCCTCCTTTCTCCTTGTAGCTGGTAACAGTAGAATCATCCTGCAGAGTCTTTACTTACTTGATAGATACCTTTAATCTAGAGTCAGGTAAGGAGTTTTTACTTATTTATTTTATAATAGATGTTCTTTTGAATTGTGAAGATTAAATTTGTATAATTATTGGAGGATTATATGGTTCCTCTTATTAATAGTAACATTAATGTGATAGATTTTTTATTGTCTAATATTTAATCACCTTTGCATAGTGTGAGCGGTGAGGACTAAAGACAAACTGTCAGAAATTCTCTCTCCTTAATTAACACAGTCTAATTAGAGAGACAAAGCCCAACTGAAGAAAAGTTAATAGATGTCACAAGGGTAGATAGTAATTGCTTGCTTCGTTACTGGGCTGTGAATCCAGTTATGGGCTATAGTGGGCCCTGCCAGCTTCCCAAAAAAGTGTGGTAGGAAAAGTAAAAGTCTTTGTAATTTGCTTTACCAAATGGGGGGCAGTTTGAGATTCTGACAACATTGCCGTAGGGTGCTGCTCCTTGTGAATGGTGTGTTTCATGGAAGTGTGTAACATTTTGTTCATAGTGTGCTCTCTAGAAGCCTTTCTGTCCTCAGAAAATGCCTTAGACTACACATTCTGTAGGTCATTATTCCCGCACTGAATTTGCTGCTAATACTATCTTAGGGTTGTCTTTTCCTTAATAAATGACTTGATTCTCAGAGTTATTGGACGAGAGCACTATTTAAGAGCATTGTGACTCTTCAAACATTCACCGGACCCCTCCAGTTTGAGGAACACAAGGCCAGGCTCCTGTGTCAACAATCACACCGGCTCTCAGGAAGCTTCCTGTCCACTTAGAAGCCAGCATTACAGCTGAGAGGCACACATTGGGCTTGTATAAGAACTAACGAAGACCCACACTCCTTTTTGCAACCACAGTGGATTGGCCTGCGCAGCTTTGACAGAGTTGCTGAAATGTGTTCACAGTAGGCAATGGAGCAAGGATTGAAGAAACGTGGCTGTCCCAACCCCCAGTGTGCATGCGCGCGTGCACACACATCCAATACAGTTCAGTTTCATTTAAAGTACTGAGTGTTTACTGGTCTTTCTGCCTTCTCCAGTTCAGTCCTTCAGGACTTTTGTGAATCCCAATGCTCACACCCTGTGCCATTACACCCCTGCATAGCTGTCCAAGGTCCAGTTTCCCCACATGATCTATCCGGTCCATGTTCTGTCACATCTTTTCCAGCAGGTCCTAGGTTATAAGTTAGTTTCTCCTCTTGGTCCAGCTCCATTATCTCTATGTCTTTTTCTCCCCCTATGCTTTTTTTTAAGCCCTCATGATAGTTGGCAGAGTATCCTGCTTTTCTCCTGGTAAATTTTTAGTGTATACATCATAGTTCTGTGGCTATATGACCAATCAAATCATGCTCAAAATAGTATCACAATTCTGCCATTTAGTTTTGTCTCTATTATCTATAGCTGTGGTAACAGCAACTCCTGACTTCTTCCTTCCTTACCTTTGAGAAAGTACTCAGAGCCAGGGGAAGCAAGTCACATGCTTGCGTTCTAGCGGACTAGAATACTTTTGGTAAATGCAGTTGTGGTCTATCACCTCTGCTGTTCCCTGTAGCTGTCCAAACCATGGTTCTACTTTCTGAAATTAGGAATTCAAACCTCCAACCAAACATGCTTTGGGTTATTGCCGAGGACAAGATCTGGCATTATGACTTGCTAAAGTTGCTCAATGCCAAGGTTCAGTTTAGAAACTAGGAAATGTGGCTCAGGTTCTCACCAGTCCTGTGGCTTAGTTACAAGAAATTATAGAAACCATGAAAATTATTTGCCTGTAGAATAAATGTTAGTTAGGCATGATGGTGCATGCCTATAATCCTGATGCAGAGGGGCCAGAGGTAGAGGATTGCTATATAAGGGAGGTGAATCTGGTCTATGTATCAAAACCCTGTCTCAAAAAGCCAAGTAGCAGCCACAACAGTGTGTTTACTCTGTGTCTATAAGTTCCTCTCCGTTCCCTCAGTCTCATGCTTTGTCCTCTTGCTTTTACATCATTAAGTCAACTGTCTGTAGGAATTTTAAGATTCTATTTATTTTTATGAGTATGGGTGTTTGGTCTGCATGTTTGTCAGCACGCCGCCACCTGCATTCCGTGCCTTCTGAGGCCAGGAGAGGGCGTTAGATCTCCTGGGAGTGGAGTTACAGATGGTTGTGAGCTACCATGTAGGTGCTGGTAATTGAACCTGGGTCCTCTGGAAGAGCTCTCCTAACTGCTGGACCTCCTTTCTATAGGAAATGTTTTGGTGCAAAGCAAGGCCAAATTTCAAAAGAATGAAGGCCAGGCCCTGCTCATCCTCAAGCTAGTTGCTTTACTCTTCTTTAACCCATTCTGATTTCCTTTATTCTTAGCTTATTGGGCAGTTCATGCATTTATGAATAATTGGCATGCCTTTCCAGAGTCTTTATTGCAGCTAACTCTGAGTAGAGAGAAGTCTAATTTTTCTGCTTGTCTTGCCCACCCCCACCTCGCCCACACAAACACTGTGCTGCCTGGAGAGTTTACAAAACACATTGCAGTGGAAGTCAACTGTTACTGTCAATCAAAAGCCTGATAAATCCGCATCTTAGGCCACAGAGGTGGCTCAGTGGATGAACTGCTTCCTGGGAAAGCATGAAGACTTGAGCTCAGATCCCGAGCACCCTCCTAAAAAGACAGGTGTTGAGGTATGGTGCCGAACCTCAGTGCTAAGGAAATGTAGCTATTTACAGCCTCCGTGTCCCAACATTTGCCAACTCTTTGGTTCTGTCCAAAGCCATGGCTACCACCACTGGCATTGAGCATCCAGTAGAGGCAAAGGGAACGCTCAAGAATACCCTTATTCTGCATTTAAGAGCACATGATAAAATGTTTTGACCCAACTTAGTTCTGAGATAGTCAAATGTGAATAGCTGAAAAGGGATCTTGAAACAGTTTATACACAAATGCTGAATGTTTCAAGGCAGCTCTCATCACGCTATGTGTGATGCAGGACCCACCTTTCCCCTAAAATGTCAGCTGTCATATTCACCATCAACCTGCATTTTGGTGAGTGTGTTCAGTGAGAGGAGCTGATACATCCAAGCATCATGACCCTGGCAGGGTTCCTCAGAGCTCATTCTCCATTTCCACATATAATACTCCTTGTCCTCGGACCATCACGTAGATACCATTACTCTAAACTACAGCCACGAGTAAGAGAGCAAGATCAGTGGGGAGTGCAATAGAATGATAGCTGTGGTGAACTGAACCATCCTGGCAGACCTGTATACGTTTGGATCCCCGTCCATTTGCTGAGCACTCTGAAGATCACAGAGTTAAGACAGCATCACTGTGGTTTTGTTCCCTTTCTATGCAGGGAACGCATGCAGTAGCAGCGTCCTCTCTCTTCTCCCAAAGTGGCTGGTGGCTCGATCATTGTACACATGTAATACCCAAGATACATTTATTCTGTAATGTCATGGGATTGGTATCTCGGGTTTCATACGTTTATTGTATTAAAATCTGTGTATACATTGTCTCAGACGTTAGCCAAAGCAATAATATTTGAACCGTTAAACAGCCTCACTGAGGATTCATAAATATGACCTCTCCCACCCAATCATTTTCATATCATGTTTGTCGCTTTAGCAGCTTCCAAGATGATGTTTTTCAACTCCCATTACACCCTAAGAATTTGCTTGGATAAGTGAAATCAGTTGTAGTCCTCTTTGCCAGAACATTGTGCCCCACCCTTGGCAGGTAGGCAATATTGTCTTCATATGTTTGCAAGGTTACTGAGCATTAGGCCTTTGTCCCCCTGCCAGGACCCAACCCAACCTGCTCAGTTCACAGTGACCAATGCCATAGAAAGATGGGGCTTTGGGAGCAAGGGCATGGCAGTGTGAGCCCTCTCCTATTGCATATGGTCCCTTTCAGACAGATGTGGAGAGCAGCATCAAAGCAGAACAGTAGGCCAAGTAATTGTTCCTTCTGTTGCACTTTTCTTCTCAAAACAACACATAACTTTAGATAGACTCCTTTAAGTGACAACCTCTGGATGTTTTCTCAAGTCAGTACCGCTGCTGTGGCCCCTGAGCTAATGTATTATTTATTCCTCCACCCCTCTGGGAGTCTCCAGATCTCTAAGATTAGCTGAGCCCAAGAATAGTCTGATCCCACCCAGCTGCTCTATCAGCAGCCGCCTGTGAGGTAAGAGTATGCTCCCATTTTGAAATATACCATGTCCTGGCAGGCTTTATCAACCCCCTTGAAGGTTTGGCTACCCAGCCTGAGGCTGCCAGGTCCACTCACTAAGGCCATTGGCACAAGACCATCCTAGGGTCTTGCAGTTCCCCTTAGTTTCTTTCTCCGTGCAGTCACTTGGCCCATGGCCAACGGACCCCTGGAAGACTTCCTGATTTACTGAGTTGAGACTCCTCCCAAAGAAGAGACAGGGTGACTTGAGCTCCTTGGTTATGGGATGAATGGCCAGTGTGGGGATTCCTATTCCATGTCAGTAATGCAGTCATCTGGCTGTCTATATGATTCATCCCACACACCCTTCTCCTCCTTAACGTTGCAGCACATCTGTAATGAATCTTTGTTGAATAATGAATGACAACCAGACTGATAAACCTTTTCTGAAGCGTTTTCATCCCTCCGAGCAGAAAAACTCTTCTCTTCAGTAGCACTAAAAAGCCACTAGATTCTGTTTAGAAGTCAATAGTTCTCCACGATTCTAGTTCTGCATTATGACGATTAGTGAAGTGTGACAGCTCAGAGAACAAATCCCTATAAACTCATTAGTGAAGAACAGGTGTAACATTCATGTGTGTTGAGTAAATTCCTAAAAGAAACCAAGTAAGAAAAATAGCACACCCTAACCCCTTGCTTTTAGCTGTAATTGAAGGTGTTGTCTCATGGGAAAACTTTTGACCTGAAGCAAAAGTACATGTTACATTTAAATCCATTAGAATTCATTTCGTTGTCAGTGTGTCTAGTCAAAGCACAATTCATTCTTGCATAACCACCCCTGAAACTAGTTAGCCCAGTGAGCACTCAGTCCCCACCGCATAGGATGTTGAAGGGAGGCACTTAACAATTAAAGCGTACCATTGAATTGACTCCAATTGCATTAGGAGTCCTCCCAGCTCCATGAGCCTCCATTGTTGAAATAGCCACAGTGGCACTGTGTGTTTGCTATACAAACACCCAGCAGGGTCCATGGGCTTTTCTCCTTCTTCTCTTTTGCTTTTTTAATTGGAGGGCATTGGTGGTGAAAAACAATTCTTTGATTTGTTCTCTTGACAGTAGAGAGACAGCCTGGTTATTTCTTCCTTGATAAATTAAGCCCCATTGTCAAACATAACTACTGAGAAAAAGAAAAGCATTGTGTGAATCGGAACTTTCAGACTGGCTTGCTTACATAATCCCCTTTATGTTTCCCTCGGATATTTTGCTCTAAAATATGAAAGTATGTAGGCTTGTACCATTGTCTTCTCTTTTCCCGTATTTTCGACAAAGATAGCCATTCTGTCAGATCTAGCCTGAATCTAGATCTTTTAATAGGCCCAGTTCTTCAGCAGCCCTTTCTTATTTTCTTAAAATACCACCTAATGAAAAATTTGACTGTTTTGCATATGCTAAAAAATATATTTGCATATTGTCCCCCCACCCTTTGAAATGCTGGGTTTAAACTAAGCCACAGGTGAAACCTCCTGTGTTCTCAGTGTTTAAACTGCTGGAGAGATTTACCTTCAGAGACAAGCACAGACAGATGAGGGGCTAAGGGGTCCTGGAGCAAGGGTTTCCTCTTTGTGTTAGCTAAAAGTGCCTGTAGAGACTGTGATTTTTTTTAAGTGTCTGGGGGAAGGCAGGATATTCAGTTTGCAGTTGTAGTCAGAGTGCTGCTTTTTTATAATGATGGTTTTTAAAAGTTAGGAGAATTTTTGCCTTCCAAATGTGAATGACTGTCACTGCATGTATATTTGAAATACAATTTTGAAAGGAATAAAGCTTAACAGTGCTGGGTATTTGGTGACTAAATTCTAAAGTGAGACTATAAGGAAAAAATCAGAGAGGTCAACATTCCATCCTGAAATGGGTTAGAATTTTCATACTATTTATTAACCAAGATCATTTCTCTATTTCTTTTGTTAAACACAAAGATACAATAGTTGATTTGCTTTCAAAGGACAGGTTAGTTGGGCAATGATCATTTGAAGTATTTGTAAGAACTATGCTCTGCCATGGAGATTCTTGCACACTGAGAAGGCCTGGAGTATGGAGAATCGTCAGAGGCCTTCACATCTTGTGTCTCCAGAACATCAGTTCTTCAACGGAATGGTGGCCATGGACTAGCTCAGCCCCCTCCTTTCTCAGGTTGATCATTCTTCCTGCCAATCATCTTTAGTTCATTAGTGGAGAAAACATATACGAACCCACAATGAGATACACACAAAAGCACTGGTCTACCACATACACTTTCCTGATGGTGTTAAGATAAATATTTTTGATTTACTCTATAGACTGAGTTATGTTGCCCCCAAGCTAGAATGTTGAAGGTCCTGTGGATGATATGCTAATCTGGTAGGTTTGGTGAGGCCCCTTGTGAGCCTGCAGCTCACAAGGAGTCCTCACCAGAGTGACCCCTTGGCAACTGGTCTTAGACATCCTCAGGAAACTATGGAGTTTCTAAATTTGAAACGCTAAAGCTTTCCAGCCCCCTTGTTCATTTACTAAATGGAGAGATCTGTTCATCCTCAGCTCTCTCGCTTCGCTGCTAGAACTGAGAGTTCTGTAGCAGCTGGTGGTGGCCAGCGCTGTCTGTTCTCAAGGCTTCTTTGAGGAAATGTGCACAGGAGAATCAAGATTGGTGACTTGAATATTGCACCATTTGCAACCCACAGCCAGAATAAACCCTGCCATGGATGGTGATGGTCTTGGTTCCTTCCCTGCAATTCTCTACTTTGCTTTTTTGATGTAAATATATTTTTGATTTTCAAGAATAGTTCTAACAGAGTACACATAAGTTCCTGAAGCCTTTAATGAAAATGACGATGTTCTCCTGGAAGTATGTGGGGCTCCAGATGCTTGGTTGGGGCCTGGTTCACAGCAAGTCTTCATAGAAGCAGATATACCAAAGGAACTAACACACAGACACAGCTCTTTTGAACGTTGCGTTACGGAACAGTGTGCATGACTGCCTCACCACTACCGTGCTTCCGGTCTTTATCGCGGTACTGCGCGTGGAGCATTCAGACAAGGAGATGTCTTTCCCTTTCTTCTCACATTAGTCTTTCCTTCCTGTTTTTAAAAGCACAAAAAAGGGAATGGGTGTTATTTAGTGAGTTTCAGAAGGTGCTGGTGTTAGGTAATTTTTAAAGAGAAAAGAGTAACCTTAAGACAGTGAAATTTTGCATGAACACTTTGCACGGCCCCTTCACTTGCTGCCTCGTTCTCTTAGGATTCATGGTGATATTCCAATTTTCTTTCAGTTCTTTATTCTCTGGTTTTGGGGTTGGCCTAGCTCAACAATGGACGCTTTGAGTAATGAACTTCAGTGCATAATTTCCCAGTGAAGTCACAGCAAAGTCATGAGATGACAGCAAGCTGACCGATTTTTAGGAACTAGAAGTAGCACTGTAAGGCAGGCATTAGCCCATCTCGTATTCCAACACAACTGTGTCTGATAATTTTATGCTTGTGTAAATAGTAATGAGAAATTTCAAAACTGTAGCTTTTCCATTGTTACTTATTACATTTTTGTGAAATAAAATTGAAATTTCATATTTTAATGAAATGCATATACTGTGAGTTCCTTTGAATAAAATAAAATACTGATAGTTCATATAAAAGTCACTCCCATTGTCATGTTGCTACCAAAGTAAGCACAGTACCACATGGCCATAATTTTAAAATTTTGTTAGGCTGACTTTCATACTGCCCGGGGTTACTAGAATAGTTAGTCAGTTAATGTGTGATCAATTTTATTTATTATTCTTCATTTGTTAAGATATTTTTGCTAATTGGAAGTAGTGCTCATTTTACCATTTCTGGGAAATCTTTAATAAGAGTGAATAGTTTGTTCTTTGTTTTAAAAAGTAGCTTTAGAAGGAGCTTTTTTTATCTTATGAAGTAAAAATGAGCAAAATTTGGTGACCAACTTTCAGTGACCCTTGGATGTTTGTCATGGAGCAGCACTCTGGAACCTGCTCTGTAGATGGCCAGTGTACCTTCCTGTGTACATCTAAGTGAACATACAGCAGAGACCCTGCCATGAAGGAGGGTTGGCGTAGTGTTAAAGCATGTACCAGTCAGTTCTCTGAAGGCTTCCTGGTGGATGTTCACAAGGCTCCTTTACTTGTGGAATGCTTGCCAGAGAATGGCCCACCACGAGTGCAGCTGCTTTGGTTGGCTTTCCATGCCTTCTACACATTGCTGCTGCCTAAACCAACATGTATCCACAGCAGAAGCTATTCTGAGGCTCTTCGGTTGATGGTGATGCATTGATGCTTAGGAACTAACGAGCTTCAGCCACGATGAAAGACTCCAGCAGTCTGGCCTTAGGAATAACTCAGCTGTGTGCTTTTTGTCTATTACACTTAAGAGCGTATTAGAAATAATGAGCAAATTAAATTAAATTTAAAAGATTCTTATGAGGGCAGTTTCTTTAAATACTGGAAATGCTATTGTTCGAAAAGAATAATTCATTTAGAATTTATTTAGATTTGTAATCAAATTATAATAATTCAAGAGACATTGTTAGCTTGCATTTTCCCCATAGTGCTTTAGTAATTATGTCTTTTGAAAGGAATGGTTTCTTAGATTCCATAACTTACTAAAACATTCACAGATACATTGTAAACTATACTATGCAATATATTTTGAGTGTATGATAGAGCCCCTCCCTCTACCTAATCTTGCATTGAAATAAGAATCCAAGTTGCAGTCAGGTGATGGTGGCCCATGCTTTTAATCCCAGCACTTGGGAGGTACAGGCAGGCGGATTTCTGTGAGTTTGAGGCCAGGACAGAGAAACACTGTCTCAAAAGAATCCAAATTGCTAATAAAAATCTGACAGTGGTGGTTCACGGCTTTAATTCTAGCACTTGGAAGGCAGAAGCAGGCGAATATTTTGAGTTCAGGGCCAGTGTGATCTACAGAGCAAGTTCCAGGAAGGCAAGTGTTACATAGAGAACTCCTGTCTTGAATAAAAACAATACAAAACAACAACAAAATTGCTAATAAATGACAGCTGAGTTAACTAACACTAGCAATTTAAAGCCAAATGTGAAAGAGTCTTAATTGAAATGACTTACCTATTACAAGGGTATCTGTTTTGTTGGGTTTTTTTGTTTAGTTTTGTTTTGTTTTTAACAGCCTCCAGACTGCCTACACATTCATTAAGTCATGAGAGTCCCTAAGGGAATATTCAGCGTAAATGCTTGAGCATTGTTTTTCCTTTGGGACAGTGAAGGTCAGGTTTTTCTGCTTATGTGACTTTGGATAGCCTCTGATTTAGCTCATTACACTTAGGGCTTAATTCCCGAGTTCTGTTTCCTGGGAAATTCTACCATGGCATTGACATCTCTGGTTCGGTCTCTATGTAGCGACTGTCCTTGGACGGTGTGATGAACCATCCAGTTGAGTGATTTTTCCCTTCGGGCCATCGTAAGTCCCTTCTCTGAAGCCATCTTTTCTGCCTTGTTTTGTTTGGTATGCTCATATTTTTGTTTGGTAGCAGACATCCTTAATTGCAAAATCATTACAGTTTGAAGAATGTGTTGCTACCTTTTACATTCTAGACAATTAATTTAGAGTTTGAAGCACTTCAAAAAATTAATGACAATATATTAATAGTTCATCAATATTATTTCTGCTGAGATTTGCTGTATGACAGTGGCACACACCTCTGGAGAGATGTGAAACATCTCTGGCGTAATAGAATATGTTATCTTAAGAGAAGCTTTTGGTTCACTGCTCCCTCAGCAGCTACCAAAGGATTGACCTGTTTTATGTAGGACATGAAGTAGCCCAGTTGTTGGCTTTTTATGGCACAAAATCTTTTTTAGGAAATGCAGTACTATCTGCCACAATGAATGTTTGAGACATAGTTTGGCTGTTTAAAACAACTTTTATGATCAATTCGACGTCACGAGATTTATTAGTTCCTTTGGTTTTATCCTTGAAGTGCAAAATTATAAGGCTCTGGGATGTGTTAAACTTACTGCTACTGTAAGCAGGGCCACAAGTAGCTGGACACAGTGATCTGTTCCTATGGTTTCTATAGTCCCAGCTACTCAAGAGGCTGAAGCTTGAGCCCAGAACATTGAGGCTAGTCTGGACAACATAGCGAGAGCCTGTCTCAAAATTTAAAGGGAAAAAAAATGTCAGCTAAAACTGGATGCTTATAAGATTCTTATTTTCATTCTGATTTAATTTTGTAATGAAGATCGTCTTAAAGACAGTTTGTGTTGTCATTTCACGGTGTCTGTCTTGGGGCTAGAGAGATGACTCGGTGATTAAGTATGTACTTTTCTTGCAGAGGACCTGAGTTCCAGTCTCAGCACCCTCGTCAGGGGGCTCACAGCCACTGATAACTATAGCTACAGGGGAGTCCAATCCTCCAACTTCTGGGGCACCTGCACTCATGTGCACATACCTGCGCACGCACACGCGCACACACACACACACACTAATTTAAAATAATAAAATAAATCTCATCAAAATAAGTAGTCTTTGATTTTAATACGTATGAATTATCAAGCTCTCATCACATTACCTATATAGTAATGCCTATATGACTATATCACGTACTCTATATCACTCTGATTCCTCAGTAAGCCAATATCTTCCCCACACTGTGCTCGATATTCATACTAACTCTCTGCAGCATCATGTGAAATTTTCACAAGTACAGGTATGCATTTCAAGTGGGATAATGTAATAATAATAATAATAATAATACCCTGCAGAGTCAGTGGACACATCTGGGGGTATCTTGAGCTCATCTCTCCATGGTGCCATGAACACAAGTTAATTTAATTATGATCTTATAGTACCACATGAAATATATTTTAATTTACTTCAAATATGTGTTAAGTTGCTAACACAAAGGCTGAATAAAATTATAAATAACTATGATCAGTGAATTAGAAGAAAATATTATCTTAAATTTCTCATAATTCAATAAGAAGAATTTTGTCTCAGTAGGTAGAGCACACCAGCTTTCTCGTGTAGCCTTGTGTGTCTAATCACAGTAACAGAGTCCTGGGGTTGGAAGAACTCACTGTATTTGCTCTCCCTAACTTTGCATTCATCGTGGATGTGGATTTGGCCATCTGAATATGAATTCTCCTAATGACTTCCATCCAGGAGACGTTGCATGTTAAAGAAATTCATGCAGTAGTGTGGGAGCTCGTGACTTCTTTTTCTTCTATCCTGTGCGGAGAGTTATTCTGGCTGCTCTATTTTGTTTTGTTTTGTTTTGTTTTCTAGTGTTTCTCTTCAATTTGCTAGATGTTAAAAGATTTTCCTATGCTCACCTGTTCCATAATGCAAGGCCCACTTAATGTATATTTCTAGAACTTTTGTGTCACAAACAGACACGCCATGTGGCATGTAGGATACAGGGATTAAAGAACACAGACAATCTGGAGATTTCCACGTGCTTATATATGCCTTTTATTTTAATGTCTTTGTGACAGTATAATTAAAAATCAGGTAGTGTAGACAAACAAAAAAAATCAAAATTGGGAAGAAAATAGATTGATCTTACCTTTAATGGTTTTAAACTGTAATCCCTTTGAAATGATGGATGGTAGAAACCAATCGTTTTAAATTCTGTGACTTTTTCTTAGCAACATTGTAAACTGTTATCAGCCAGTTTGGGAAAGATGAAAGATGTTCCAGCTCCCAAAGGTCTCAGCATCCTTATGCATCAGGCTTTACAAAAGCAGATACAGATACAGAGCCATCCTTTCCATCTGCATCCCTGTCTTTATTCTTCTCCAGTGTCCTCAGTTGGGCGTAGAGCATTTTATTTGCATTCTGAGGTTTGTGCACTATATTTCTCTCAGTCTGTCACTTAAAGAGGAAGAAGGGAATGATAATGGCCACAGTCATCATTATTGACTGTTCCCCTAGGTGTTATGTGCTTAGTTCTCACAGCCACACCATGAGTGTTCTTCCTCGGTGAGCCCTGCAGCCATTACAATGGCTGGTGTTTGAATGTTCTTTTTGATTCAGAGACAGGATCCACCCACCCCCCATACCATTTGAAAATGTTAAACTCTAGATTTTGTATATAGCGAAAATGCTAATCAGTAAATATGCCAAATTCGAGAGCTAGACACGGAGTTTGAATATTCTTAAAGAAAATAGCCCTGCTCTGGTTTTTCTCTGCTGACAGCACAAATGAAACTAGAAGGCAACACCTGGGATGATGGGGTCCCACCCAGTCCCCATGATCTATCTTGGCATTCCTGCTGAAGTTGTTAAGAAGTCTGGAATGTTAGAATAACTAGCGAGCAGCATTAAAATCAAGATGAGGTCTGTGCACACAGGTACTGCTACATTCCCACCTGGCTGATACTCACACAGCCAACTGTAGAGTTTCTTGTTCCTGCTAGTTTGAGCCACCTTCATGTCTCTTGGCATTTCTTTTAATCAGGGGGACTAGGAGTAGGAAAACATGTCTTTGGAGTTTAAATGATGTCAGTAATTGGCAATCGGAGAAAGGAAACTTAATCTGAGATGATCGCAGAGGCCTTGGTCTTCTCCTTTGATAGGGCGATTTCATCAACCCATTTCCACTGGCTTTTCCCAGGGGCTTATCCTGTTTACTCTCCTACGTTTTCATCTGAAAGCTTTTCTCAAGCAACTTCTAAAGGGAAACATCGATGCATTCACTTGAGAGCTGTATTTTGGTACCTCCAGCAGAATGTGAGTTTGTTTCAAACTCTGAGTCCTCTTGTGTATGGGGTGAGAAATTCAAAATTACCCCTTATTTATACAGCCTTTGGCAGTTTGGGCAATGTGTTCTGTCACCTGTTTGCTGTCTTAAGAAGAGCTGGAAAGTTTATGAAGAAATAGAAAATATGACTTTGAGCCCTTGACATTTTAAAATAAATGTACATATTGTTAGTGACAGATTGCTAAACTTGGCTTTAGACACTTAGCTATGTTTCTTGCCAAAAGTAATCCAGATGTGCATAATTTATCTGGCTGCCGTATGTGCACTGACATGTCTTTCTATAATCAACTGTCTGTTCAGTATGGTTACAGTTAAGTGTTCTTTTTTTATCAACAGTCTTTTGAAATAGTACTGACTTGATCACTTATTTTAAATTTAAAAACTCTCAATGGCAGAGCTCATCTAGTTTGCCTTTAAACCCCAGTGACCAGACATGTTGAGTTTCTAAAAAAGACACTGACATCCAAATCCCCTCGACCCTTGCATTTCTAGGGGAAGCCGTAGAACCCCATCCTCATCAGAGTCCCATTTTGATGACGGTTTTTTTTAGAGTATAGGGTAGGAGATGTATGTACCCAATGTAATATGGTTGAAACAACAGTAAAGTTTCTAACCGTTCATTTGTTTTGGAAAGACAGTAGGAACAGGAAATCTTAATATGGATCAAATAAGAATGTGGAAACAGGACATTTTACTCTTTTCATACTTTCTGTGTGTGACCTTCATGTGGGTTATGACACCGTACTGATTGCCAGGTATCATCTTTTTGTTGAAAAAGGCATTTTTCCCCCAGAGGAATTTTAGCAAATGTGTGTTTTATTATTTCTGTGTTGCCAGTTTTAAAATTAACATTTAAATATCTTGGAGAAATGTCTGGCTCATGATGGTGACCTTTTATTAATGACTATCCTATGCTTGAGAAGAGGTAGTTACCTTGAAACCGTGTCCTTGTTTTCTGTTCACGGCGACACTGAGCCACCATTAAGTCTAGACAGCGTGTTTGCCAACGGTGTGTCCTTGCTTATGTTTATCCACAGCTGCAATTAAGTTTTTCCCACTGTCCCCATCTGTGCAAGCTAGCTGTGCAGCGACCTTGGCCGGTTCGAAATCTGTTCAGCCAAGCCCATGCGTAGAAAGAGCTCCAAAGACAGATGGTGGGACCGATGATGGGGAACTGTGCGTTAGTGACTCTGGCTAATGGTAACCAACCTGTCCACTCTGCAGTGTGATTTTGAAGACATACCTGGAAACACAATTCTGATAGTGTAAAAACTGACTTACCATTGTGGTAAATGTCTGGATAATAAGAGTGATCCTGTTGTGGGTTTGGGGAAGTTAGGGGCAGAAGGGACTAAGTGTGGGATGTCTGTACTTAGAGATTGCTCTATCTGATATGTAGCTTATTTTCTAATCAGTTACCACTTTCTTTGCATATTTCTGTAGGAAGTTCTAGTCCCTTCTGCACTAGGGAGTTATAGTTCTTTTTGCAAATTTAAGATGTTCAAACTGATATCAATCTTCTGATTAAAAATGTATTTTTTTGTATATCTAAAAATGTAGCATATGATAGACATGCATATACATCCAATCATGGTTGGTGCTCCAAGGAGAAAACCCAAGTTGTTGTTTGCTCTGAATATTCAATAAGAGCCCTTGAGTTTTCTTTGTTCACATATACATGGCATAAGCGAGACCTTATTGCTAGACCTTCATTGACATAGGTATGCCCTGCAGATATTTTCATTCCAAAATCCATCTTTTGATGTAATCGGATGGACTGAAGGACTTGAGTGTCTAAACACCTTGCAGAAACACTGCCGTGCCTGCAAAGCACAGCATGGCACCTGCCTTTGTGAGCGTGCAGTCGGATCATGTATTAACACACGTGATTCAGCTTTCCAGCGTGAGCAGCTCTCCAGCAGAATTGTCACAGCTGAAAGCTTTGTGACTGTGTTTTTCTTCACTGAAGAAACAATTTTTCTCTAAAACGCAGTGCAAATAAGAGCATATATTGTCAGTCTTAGTAATCATGACACCGGGGAAGCACAACTTGCTCAGAGGAGTGAGACAAATATTTTGATGTTTAGCAAATGCTGTCCTAACAGTGAAGGCGGTGCCAGTTTTCTGTCCAGTGTCAAGGCGCTCATCCCAGCAGCAAGGAGTGACTGAGCAAACGGGGCCAAGTTCCCATCTACATGTCATTTACATATGTCCCCCTAAGGTGGAGTTTGCAGTGAATCAAAGTATTCAGAAGGAACTCCTTGTCCTCTTCGTAGGCCTTCCTCCATCACCCTGCTCCCATAACTGGGTGTAAGTAGTCTGCGTGAGGATATTACAGATGTTAGGGAAATCTTGCGCATTAATAAATCTATTTAGATTAAAAAGAAACAAAAAACACCTTGTAGTTGGATAGATTCATGTTAAATGAATTAACCAGTCTTAGAAGTTATTATGTGTTTTCCCTATTTGTGATTCTGGGTTTTATATAAAAAAAATCACATATGACATGAAAGTCAGTAAAACTGTCAGGAGAAAGCAGGGACTAACGGGGTGGGAGGATGCCGGGAGGCATGTGCTCAATGTACAATATATAATGGCGTGAAATTTTTTCAAATAATTTAGACAGTAATTCTAAAAAGAAGTTAACATATCAAGACCAAGAAAAAGGAAGTACTCTATGTTGCTTCAGTATCTGTTATTATTTTCTAGTACTGGCTTTTCTATTTCTATTTTATTCTTTGCTTCTTTAAGATAATGATATATCATAAAACTCTACAAAGTAAAAAATCAGCTTTATAATATGTATATTTAAGTCATAATTTGTATAACTTACTCTAATATGGGATTTCTCCATCTCAGCACTATTGACATTTGGAGCCAAAAAATTTGGTTTAGGCCATGTCTTGTGTGTCACAGGAACTGCTTAGACGATCCTGGCCTCAGTCTACCATTAGTACCCCCTAAATTGCAGTAATCAATAGTGTGTCCCCACATTACCAAACATCCCTTTAGGGTCAGACCCGCACCACCCCCAACCCCCATTTGAGATTCACTGGAAAACAAAGTTCCCTGATAGTCTTCTTTTATGATAAGTGGATTATTTTACAAGTATATGCATAAAACTGTGTTCTGAATACAGTCATCTAAACATGCTATATTAACTAACTATTGAAATTGGCACCTTCAGTCCCTTGCTTAATGTTTTACAAATGATACCTTTAGACATATACATTTTTAGTTAGAATTTTAAAATTGTATTTATTTATTTGTGGGGCAAGGGTGAAGGGGTGAGCATGTCCGTGCGTAGGTGTCATAGTGCATTGGTAGCCAGAGGACAGCTTGCCAGAGCTGGTTTCCTCCTTCTACTGCGTTGTCTCTGGACTCAAGCTCAGTTCATCAGACGTAATGTGCAGGTGCCTTTACCCACTGAGATGTCCTGCTGACCCCTTAAATAGAATTTTTTTTCTTTCAGTATATATTCTGTGTTGACTAAATTGCTTTTCTACCTTTTCCATTAGCGGGTAGAAGCTTAGGCTTCTTATGAGACTAAATAAGACATAGACTGCCAAGTACCCTGTGGGGAAGTATCAGGTCTCCTTGGCTCCCAGAGAGCCCCATCACCTCTGGGTCCTGCACTCCATGTCACCAGTCCTAGGGGAAGCATCCAGGCTTTGAAACTGTGCAGACGTGCATCTGTTTGTATCACAGCTTTGGAAGTTAGGGCAACACGGACTCTAAAAGCACCTTCCAAAAAGAAAGAAAGTGTAGCCTGTTAGCAGCATTATCGTGGTGCTAGAAGTCATGTATTAAAAGTCTAGCAGAGAAGTCGTTTCATTGCTAGTAGAAGCAGAAGTAGAACACTGTGACTCATATTCCTTGTTCGTCTTACCCAGCACTGTCCAAATATTATTCAGGCACCAAATGGGAGCCGTATTGTTCATTTGAATTCTCTAATAACCACATTGAAGTAAAATGCAGAAGTGAAACTGATATTCCATAATGTTTACATTAACTGTAGTTTAAAATACCGAGCTGTTTATGTTCTTTCTCTCACTTTAGGACTCTGAGATGACACATCTTACACTTTCAGCATGTCTTCAGCCTCCATTTTAACTGGAGTCAGCTCTAACTGCAGGCCGTGTGGTGGCCAGCACAGCTTTAGGCCGTACATGCAGGATACCAGGACAATGTGTGCTCTTAGGGCAAATAAGTTACCACTAAATATGATAGCAGTAGCTCCCTGTATATTAAGCAAATTCTAATTATCTTCAATTTTTTTCTTTCTTTATAGCAACAGGGGAAAACTGCCCACACTCCTATACTTTAACTTATCAGGTTTTTTAAATCTTTTGATTATCAGTTCTGTCGCAGTTACTATTGCTTTGCTGAACATTATATTAAATTTACTATTCAATTCAATGTTTCACTTAGCATGACCAAACTTTTGTGTTCCACGAGTATTCTTGATTGCTAAGCACATTTTCCCCACCCATTTAGTCATAGTTTTGCATGTGTGTGTGCGCGCACGCTCGCGCACGTGTGTGTGTGCGTGTGTGTGTGTGTGTGTGTGTGTGTGTGTGTAGTTTTATTTGCTTTTGGTGAGCTGTAGTCCAAAACTATTAGGTGGAAAATCCCAGAAACAAGCAATTTATATGTTTTAAATAGCATATCATTTGAGTCAGCTGCTAAAGTCCCATACCATCCTGCTCTGTCGCCCAGGACTTGAGTCATTCATCGTATCCATCATGTATGTGTTCCCTGCCTCTTCATCACTTAGTGATGGCATGCCTGAACTTCATCATCAGCTTGACTAGATTTAGAATCACCTAGGAGATGTGCACATCTCTGTGCATGTATCTGTGAAGGTGTGCCCAGGGAGCTTTAATTGAAGAGGAAAAGATGCTCTCTGGATATTGGAGATGATCTCAGTCTGAATAGAAAGGGAAAAGAACTTGAGCCAAGCCACCTGCTTTGGTGTCTTTCTGCTTTTTGATT
>LOJH01001555.1:0-47988 GCA_001685095.1 Ellobius talpinus
AGGGTCCTCATTGTTGTCCAGGTTCTCTGGGATTGTGAATTGTAGGCTGGTTTTTCTTTATTCTCAGATCTTAATAAAAGTGAGAGACAGAAAAAAAACCCAAAATTACAACTACAATTAACCAGTATTGATACCCTCTCTCTGTATTCAGGGAAAGAGAATGATATGGGGATGATTTTTTCTGCCTATAAAAATTCTATCTGAAAGCCAGGGGGACTTAGATAGAGGTTTTCAGGAAAAGGCAAAAGCCCCTGACATTCAGAAACAGTTGTGGGGAAGCTCTAAAGTCACTTCTGTTAGCATGGGTCACATTTGCTCCACTGTGAACCCTTTAAGACACTGATGCACGCTGGCCTATAGTGAATCTCACAGAGATGTTTGAGTGGAGTTAGAAATTGTTTGCAGTATCATCAATCAGTAGGGACCAGAGGCCAGCATCTACTGATTGCCTCATTTTCTACTTTACCACTTAGAATGTGCATGACTGGTCACTAGTGCCTTCTTGAATGTAGATTCAATTTTTTTTTTTAAACTTTGAAAGGATTTGATATAATAGTTCTACAAGATGAAGTTAGCACACAGGTCCTTAACTCATCTTTTTGGCTTATTTTTAAATGTAGCCAAATATACATACTTTTTGTCAAATAACGAAAAGTCTGTTGCATAGCTCATAGATTCTGTTAGGGTAGCTTACATAGTCAATGGGTACTCCCTTCATTCTGGCTACTAATGGAAGGACAACTAGAAGAGTTGACATTTATCAACCTGGTGGATTACCCTGTGGGGCTTTTCTAAAGAATGGAAGAGTGGAGATGTAGCTGACCACAGAGTTTGACAGTTCTACCTGGGTGCTTGACTTCCCAGAAAACTACAACTTGATTAGTGGAAAATTTATTGTCTGTTTACTCAACTACCGTTTAGAACCTACTGTGTGCAGACTTGATGTTGGGTGATGAGGCAAAAGTGAAAGAACTTACTTCCAGCCTTCTAGAAACTCAAGTTTAGTGACAAAGGGAGATAGAGAAATAAAAAATTAAAATCCAAATTGAATGATAAAGGAACTAATGAAAGTTATTAACATATAAAGAGGTAATATGTCCAACTTTTGACTTAGAAATGCCATAACCAAAACTGCTTTCAGCTTTATTTTGGCTTAGGGTTCCAGGAGAAAGTCCATAATGGTAGGGGAGGCATGGCAGCAGACAGCCAGAGCAGGAAGCAGAGAAGGTCACAATTCCAGAAAAACATAGGAAGTAGAAAGATCGTATTTCATCCATACACAGGAAACAGAGAGCAAGCTGAAAGTGGAGTGAGGCTATAAAACCTCAAAGCCCACTCCTGGTGATAAAATTCCTCCAGCAAGGCTACACTCCCTAAAGGCTCTGTTAAACACCCCCTCAACATTGTTACCACCTGGGGATCAAATATTCAAATATTTGAGCCTGTGAGGGGACATTTCTCATTCATACAATCAAAGAGTATTCATCAGTCTCCATTGGGGTAACTGCATGGCTCAGCCCAGTTTTCTCTACTTGGAAAAAAAAAGTTAGAAAAATGAATACTTGACTGGTTTGGTAGGAGTATTAGAAACGGTTAGGAAAATAGGCTGACCTGTGAGATGTGCCACATAGGACATGGCCCCTTGTAGGTAATGAGCAAGTGATAACTCTATAGTGCCCTCATCATTACTAGCTGCAGCCCTTTAGATAAGTGCAGAAGAGAATAACATGTTCTCTGTGTGTCTGGTCTATGAGGTCTCTGTGGAACTTGCTCCATCCATCAAGATACAGGTCTGTCATACTCTCACTCTGAGGGAGATGGCTACTTAGTCTTGTGTATGTATTTCTCATAACATAAAAAACTCCTATGAAAATCACAACCGTTCGATTAGTAACAGTCCTAATCCTTTCAGAATGTTATAAGCCAGTTCCACAGCTTGAGTGGCGTATAAACAACAGGAATCTTATTGCCCTCACCTGAAGACTGAAAGTTCATGATGGAGGCCTCTGCAGGTGCAGTGTCTTCCTTTTTGCTGCCTTCTGGCTTGTTTGCTGTCAGTAGGTAGGGCCAATGATACTAATCCCTTTCTCAGTACATAGCCCTCCTGACCTAATCACTTACCAGAGGTCCCATCCACCAACAACAGCATCTGGAGTTTCAAGACATGCAAATATTCAGACCTTAGCAGGAACTCATTTCTCCTATTCCCTGAGCTCAGCCCTAGAGACTAGGATTCATTCCTCCAGGTGCTCTCCAAGAGCATATATTTACCCACAGAACCCCAAGTATTCCTGCATTGTGGGCACATGAGGAGGTGGCGCTAGATGTTCTACTGTATCCAGCCCTGGTCTGAGTGTGCTGTCCTGGTGAAGCTACAGCCTGGTCTCTATCCCAGAAGCCAGCTTCTGTCTCCTGGGCTTTTTGGTTCAGGGTTCTCCTGGGATGACTTTCCACCTCTGATGCCTTAGGGCTGAGGCTCTTCTGAGAGCTGAGTGCCCTTTCTATGACTGCCTTGTCTGTAAACAGAGGTGGCATCAACTGCTCTCTCTTAAGCACTGAGCAGACCCATGCTGGGAGGAGTGCTGGCCTCTGGAGTATATTTATAAACCAGGAACTTCACTCTGCCAAAAATCCCTTCATCTGAGGACACAAGCCTGCCATACCTTCCCACTTCCCCCTAAGTGGGAGCCAAGAACCATCCCTTCTTGAGCAGACCCCTCTCAGTTGGGAGCCCATGCTCACATTCCTACAGGACACACTACTCCCTGCTCCCCTGTTCACTTAAACTGGAATAGGTTTTAACTTCATAGAAGGAATTACTTTTCCAGAAGTTGTAAAAGAAAGTTTCATATCCTTCCCTGATACTTTATATTTAGCATTGTAACACTTTTCCAAAGTTTGTTGGATAAGTCTTCATTATATTTGGTGGTAGGGATATTTTTTACTGACATAAGTATTACACATGTTTATGGGCACCATACAATGTTTTAATACATATATCCATTTTATAATGTTTAAGTCAGGGTAAACATATCCTTCTCAAAAGATTACCCTTTGCAGTAAACATTTAAAAGTGTGTAATGCTTTATGAACAGTGTGGCGACAGGGTGCTTATCTGTTTATCACCATCTCTATTCTAGTGCCTTAAATGATGTTGGGTAGGTAGTTTGTACCCAAATATAGAACAAGGCAGTGTTGGATAGGTGAATAGATTTTGAAATTATAGAGTTAAGTTCATGAATGTACAGTGTTCCTGTTTAATATAATGATAAAGATTCCCTGGTGTCTCATTTGGTTTTAAAACATTGACTCTTTGAGAGCTCAATACCCATGGGTGACAGACTTTTGGACCATCACCTTGATTTTCCTTTTTCGAGTCCAGTGTTTTTAGACTAATATTTTTAGGGTTGATGGAAAATGGGAATCTTCTAAAGTGACAAGTTATTTATATAGTTTCTTGTACTCAGGCTTCTGCCTGATTTATGAATAGAAAAAAAGTAGAAATTAAAATTAGAAGGTTGAAAAGAAGCAGATCAAATTGCTAAGAAAGATTGAGAGAGATACAGTTTATCTTTTCGCCTTTCTGAGTGTTATTTTGTAGACTATGTACACATACAAGGTATCTTCTGAAAGTAAAAATGGAAATTGCATGGCTGAATCTGTGCTTTTAGAATGTAATTTGCAGCTCCGGTCTTTGGTTCTCATTTGGCAGGCCCAAACATTTTAGTGGTGGGAAATTCCTTTTCTGTGTTGCATGAGGCTTTGGTGCAGAATCCAAGTCATCTTAAAGAACTGGGAAGAGACTTAGTAATGCCCAGGTGCTTCCTTGTACATTGTGGGAGGATACTATAAAATCTGAGGAAGGATACTACACACTTTGCTATGGGATGGTCATTGAACACTGGGTGCCAGTTCTTTAGTTTTAATGAATGGAATCATTGAGTAAAATAAGTAGCTTTCCTTATTTTTTAATGGAATTATTGTACAGTTCCCTGAAACACAGTTTTAAAAAATAAATCTCACTGGAATCAAAGTATAAAGCAATTGATCATTTTCTTACTAGTTTTTGTCGTTGTTTTTAGAGGGTGGAGACGGTGTGTAGTTGCCCAGCCACCAAGTGAGCTGCCTTCAACTTTGTGAGGTGCCCTAGACTTTAGCCCATGGCACTAGCTGCCCCTAGGGTATTGTGGACCCCAGCTGTCTATAAGAGTAGACACACTTTCTGTTTATCTTAATTCTATTTATTAAGGCTCCATTGTCAGTAGAGCTTTGCACACATTATTGTAATGTCACCACGTTGAGCAACCGCTTCCTGCCACTCTCCTGAGTAGTGAACAAACATTAAATTTGTACTGAATATTCATTCTCTTGAGGAGAGGACCCCAGGCTTACTGCAACTCACTTAAAAAAGAGACAGCATTTCCCAGTGCTCTTGGTACAACCTGGGAAAGTTCCCACAAAGCCGGTCTCAGACACCCTAGCCCATCCTCCCTATTTACTGAGACTCATTTGACTCAGAGTTTTCCTATTCTTGTCTTACCTTCTGACTCGGATTCTTTCTTCTTTACCTTAAATTGAATAATGTTCTCAAGGATTCTCCATGACATTTCTCCCAAACCAAGCTTGTGTCTTCTTAGACCATTCTAAAGTCTGGCTTGCATGATGAGCCCAGCTCTATGCTAACCACCAAGAGTAACATTCGTGTCTGTCTTGCCTCCGCCTGGTCATGGGATGAGGCATGTTTCAATAGGCAGTTCTGGGCAGGATGAGAAGAAAACGGTGGTGAAAGTGGCTCTCAATTGGAAATGAAGTGATTTTAGGGGTGTGCTCCCCACAAGAATCAAGTGGGATCAAAAAGCCCAGAACAGGTAAGCTCTGGGGTATGAGTGAACAGAATCTAAGATATCAAGGTAACGTCAGGCTGTCTATGCTGTCTGAAGCATGGAACATGGCTCCATTCTGGCAGAGTGTTACCCAAGTAAAGTAGGCTTTAATTGGCCATATTTGAGGGTATCTACAAGTCTAACTTTTAAATTGCTTTTTTTTAAATTGTTTTCTAAAAATCTAGGAACACTTAGAGCCATGTGTGAGTTTGCATGCCTGTCTTCCCAGTACATGGGAGACTGAGATAGATAGACAGACAATGTCTAAGGAAGGAAGGAAGGAGGGAGGGAGGGAAGGAAGAAAAGGAGAGAGAGAGAGAGAGAGAGAGAGAGAGAGAGCAGCCATTACCCAGGTTTCATGTGCAAAATGGTGTTGGGTTTGCCTATAAAATAGGAACATTTCCCCATGTAGATTACTGCTAGCTTGTTTATAAACACTGTGTACATAATATAAGCTATACTGTGTTGTTTTAGCAGGATGTATCTGTACATGTTCAATGTAGATGCATAGATTTTTGTTATCTCAAATAATTTTGCTGATTTTTTTAATCCATGGATATATGAAACCTTAGAAAAGGCTAACAGTACCTTCATCTACTTTTTAAAAAGTGAAAGATAGGAAGGCCAAAGTGAATTTTAACATCTTTCATCTAGTTACTGAAGATTCTTAACAATAAAATATTAGTGAGCTCCAGCTTTCCACTCTAACATTTGTGCCATATTTAGTTGATTGATTTCCACCCTTTCAGATTGGAGAATGAACTGTTATAGTTGCTCAATACCAAAAACTAATTTTTTAACAATGAAGTCTTGTTCCTTAGGTCATTGTTTTTAGATTCAAATGTGTTTTGAAGGAGTGTTGATATTCATTTCTGTCTTCAAACTTTTTAAGCAATTGCCATAAAGTAACAAATCAGAAAACACAAAGTAGCAAATATACTGATTTTTTTTTTTACTGAATTGGGAAAAAAACTATGAGAAACAGAGGGTGCTTAGAAAAGAACATGATCCTTTAGTTGGGATGACATAGAGTAATATGTGCAGTTAACCAAGTGTTGCTGATCACACAATCAAAAAGAACAAATACATGCAGCCTCTGACCGTGCCTGAGGGGGCTTAGATGACTTTTCCAATAAAGATCTCAAGCCTGGGAAACTGGCAGCAATGACATGGTCCGAAATGAAGAGTCAGAAACTTTTCAGATAGAATACTGTTTAAATTTTTCTTCACAGAGACTCGGTCACTGTCATTCAGACACACAAGCTTGCCTCCAGCTCATCATTTCCTAACAAATGTACCTTCCCTGTAAAATCAAGAGCAAACACGGCAGGCACTGAGTGCTGGAGAGGATGTGTGAAGAAGGGGCCACCATAATGGATACTTCATATATGCATAGTGCAGATCAGACGCCTTTAAGGAGACAAAATAATTTAGTGAAGGAAACCCAGAACCACCGTTAATCTCCAGTTTGCGTAAAAAAGACACTAGATGGTGCTGTGAACCAAGAAGTGTGTTCTTCGTTAAGGTGCTAAGGTGCGCCTGGGAGAGAAACTGTCCTCGACTCGCACCTCTCCCCTCTTTTTGCCATTCCCGGATCAGCACCCCTCACCTGACTTGGGAGAGACTTTTGCCAGTTATGGCTTATGAACCAAATGAAAATTTATTTGCCTGAATTTATATGTATTCCAAACAGAACTAGCCTTGAGTTTGCTAATGACGGTGAAGCAAGAAGAGATGTGAACCTAAGATCAGATGACCTCAAATATGTGGGGCAAAGTCCATGCCCAGTTGAGACCGGGCTCATTAGCGAAGGGGTACAGCTACCACTAAGGGTTTGATTGGCAGCCATGTTTGTTCAGGAAATACAGTCTTACAAATTGATCTGAGGTGAAATGGTATATATAAAGACATTTCTTTTCTTCCATCCTGTTCCCTCTGAAGGGGTGCCCTTGTGGAAAATGGTGTTTCCTCAGGTTGGCATTGAATAGACAATCTGAATGTTCATTTCCAGAAACATCAGTGTGCCTCATTCTCCCACTTCTGTTCACTGGCAGAAAGCTTTTCACAAACGGTTTATTGAAGATCCGCTAAGGTCACAGGATGCCAAAACAGTTTAGCACATAAGGTCCTCACTGAGAAAAATACAAACTTATATAATATTAGCAAGAACTGAATGTGAGACAGGTCAGTGGGGAAAGAAAAAGAACTAACATGATTTCAGTATATCTTACTCTATGAGCAATCGACTACTTAAAAAAGTTTAGAAGACTTAATTTTTAGTCTACATTACAATTCGGGGAAATTTAAATACAATCCTTTCACAGTAACTTTTTTAAAAAAATCTAAACATTTAAGTTAGTAATTGTTCTCATAGGAACAATAGCTGTAGAGTAAGCCAGTTTTGAATGTTGAAGTTTTATTTTCATTCTGAAGACTACGGAAGGTTTGAAAAATCTGAGTATTATAGCTGTATTTGATTGTTGAAGATTGTAACCTGGTAACTGGGTGTTATCAGATTAGCCTGGTATTCTTTCAAAGACCACCCAATAAAGTGTATTCAGTTGAAGAAGTTGCCACTTCAGAGAAGATAGTAATCTAGACATTATTGTCTCTCCTATTATCTTCCTGCTTTATATGAATAATATTTGTAAAATGTCAGAATTACTTTGACTTTGGCTTTACTGCAGAGAACCAACCCAGGAATTTACCTGTTGATCAAAAAATAAAAGAAATAAAAAGGACAGGAGACACCAGGGACTGCCACCAGGGGTCGGCACAGCCAAAGGCTTGCAGCAAGCTCAGGGAAAAATAGCTACAAATGAAAATCTGCCAGCGTAAACCAAACCATTTTGTTTTCTCAGAAGCTGGGAGCCCTGTTAGAGCAGGAACCATGCTGCTGTTGGGTTTCAGTAAGACCAGAGCAGTAGAAATGGGGCTCAGAGTCTTATAAGCTCTCTTCTGTCTGAACACTTAGGAAGTAGCTCTGTGTGTAGCAACATTCAGTTCACATGGGATTCCAATCAGTGAAATTGGGCTGGCCTGCTCCCACCACCACCACCACCACCACTATTAGTATAGTAAACTGTTTCACCCAGTGTTGATTCTTAATGGCGCATCAAGGTAGCAATACTCAGCTGTGGGTGGAAGCATGAATACTTAATTGTTCGGAGAGCTTAGACTAAAGCACAGTTAGTATATCAACTACACCTGAGTATAGATGTGTCAGGAAGCATGTATTCTAGAGCTCTCCTGGAGTCTCAGACTTGTGAACCCTATGGTAACGTCTCTTCCCACTGAAATCTTCCCCTTAGCGTCCTCAGGTTCCCTCCTTTGGTGTCTTGACCAAACGCTACTCTAATGGAATTCAGGCTACTCTAATGGAATTCAGGCTACTCTAATGGAATTCAGGTGAGGGCTTTCTTAAGCGGCATGACCTTTCAGAGTACAAAGGGACCTGCAGGTGTAACCCCTAACTGCCCCACTAGAGTCTTGAATTTTTGTTAGCCAGTCAACTCCTAGCTGAGCAAGTGCTGTCTTATGGCCCTCAGCAATCCCCTTTGTGATGTCTTAGTTTTACAGGCATTATTACCAATTCAGCCCTTCTGTCCATTTACTGTCTGGCAACAGGGTTCATAACTGACCACCCAAAACCTGTACTATATCAACATCCTCTTCCTCCTCCTTCCCTTCTCCCTATATATAGTTCCTAGATTTCACTGACAATCTGAGTCCTTGTGTCTACCTCAATACTTCTTTCTTGGGTCCACAGCCAAGTTCCCTCCTTGACAGCATCTCTTGCACATTGCCTCTGTTCTTATTCCTGTAGTGACTACACCAAGTCAGACAACAAGGGCTCATCACCACTATTTTCAGAAGCCTGCTGTCTTGTATCTCCTATTGACCTTGGAACATAAACTGCCTGTGTGTTGTTTCCGCTATGCAGTTCCCATCAGGGACTGTCCTGCAGCTACAAGCCAGGGGGATTCAAAGTTCTTCCGCTTCTGCCCAGATATTCCCATAATTGTGCCCTGTCTCCTCACCCCCCAAAAAAGATACTAATTCTTACAATGCACAGTTTCTTCCCATTCTCTATATCATGCCAGATATCCTCTGGTGGCCTTTACTATCTTTTGTGGTCACATCCTTTGTCTTGAGAAACAAGAGGCACCCAAGAAAGGCCACCTAAGACATTATAGTGCTGAGGAACAAAATCCTGGTGCACATATCTTCCAGATAAGCACTCTGCCAAAGAACTACTTGCCCAGCCTGCCACATGAATGTGGGGAGTAGAGGGGATAGAGAGGACCTGGTATTCTAGAAAGAGCTTTGAGCCCATTTATTGCTCATAGTCCTAGTCAAACATCTAAATTTATTTTCAAATCCAAGATGCTCTCTGCTACTTATGTGATCCAGAAAAAAAAGTAAGTGACTTTGTTTCTCAAACCTGCTTCCTCTGTTGATAGACCAGTTGCCTGCTTTGTATTGTTTTTATGATTAAAAAAATGAATAAAATTGAGCTACTTACTCAGTATCAGACTCTATTATAAAACAAATTATACCTAATTTCATCCTCACAGTCCCCCTAGGGGATGGATATATTGCTAACTCTGTGTTAGACTTGAAGAGATGTAGAATAGAAAGCTGTAGGAGAAAGCTGAGCATGATAAGCAAATTCAGAAATGCCTTTTCTTGTTTTTTGCAATGCTTAGGTGTCCTAACCTGTTAGGGTGAACATCTTACAGTCTGTGACTTGTAGCCGCTGTTGACAACTTTAGGAATCACTGTTTCATAGCAGACTTCCTGGTATTCTGACTCTTACCGTCTTTTCACCCCTTCTTCCTCCATGTTCCCTTAAGTACAAGAGTTATATTGTAGATGTATTCATAGGGACTGAGTGCCCCGTGATCAGTTGTTCTCTATATTTTGACTAGATAGGCTTTCTGTAATAGTCTCCATCTGTTACAAAGAGGTGAGAGCTACAGTTATCTATGGATATAAGGATGAGTAGGATGCAATTAGAAAGTATGCTGATTTGGTAAAGTGATGGTAAAATATTTTCCTCTAAGATCCATGATGTCACTTGTCCTGAGAAATTGGGTACATTTCTAGTACTAGGCATGATTTCATCCTGTTGAGCAGGCCTTAAGTAAAGTTAGAGAAACTGTTGGTTGCCACCAAGATATGGGTACCACTATTGCACTGTTATATCTTGTCATGCTGTGTTGTCTGTGGTTTTTTGCCTTGCCCAGTTCCCATAATTGTTAAGTCCCAAAGAAATCACACAGAGGTCTACATTAGTTATNTAGCCCATTATTCTTGTCTATGCTAGCCATATGGCTCAGTACCTTTTTCAGTGAAGCAGTCACATCTTGCTTCTTCTGTGGATGTGTCACAACTGCTGAGGAATGGGCTTCCTCCTTCCCAGAATTCTCCTGTTCTCATTGGCCCGCCTCTACTTCCTGTCTGGTTGTCCCTCCTCTACTTCCTGCCTGGCTACTGGCCAATCAGCGTTTATTTAAAATATAATTGACAGAATACAGACCACTCTCCCACACCAATGCTGTACATTGTTGTTACATTAATGGGTGTTACTTCTGGGTAGGACTGTTGGTCACTGTCTTCTTTGATAGCTTTTCTGACAGTTTTTGGTATGATGAAAGCTAATCCTCAGGGAGCAGACTTTCAAGTGAGATACTCCAGGTCTTGTGTCTAAACTGAATGGTCTCTTTAGCAATAGGAACTTACCATCAACCTCTAAAGTGCCACCGAGAGCAACTGCAATAGCCTATATTGTTTTGAGGGTGTCTTGAACTCCCCTGACCAACAACTCAAAGCAGGTTTCTCCTGCCTGGTGCTAGGGTTTTTGTTAAATATTCTCTAGCTTTTGCAAGGAGCATTGTCAGTCCAAGTGGGATAAGTTCATTTTAAACTGTATCTGTATATACATGGATTTATATTTATTGTATTAATCAATAAGTAATATGATTTCATAGTATTTTTTTAAATATTATTTGGTTAGAGGGCCTGGTCAGCCAAAGATGAGCATCCTGGTAGAACTGTATACCCTCATTGACATCTCTTTTTTTTTATGCAGAGCATGGTTTTGGGCTTCAACTGCTAATGAACGATATTAACTCGTCCTTGGAAAGCCTTAACTCAGCTTGCAACATGCAGTCCGACACTGACACTGTGCCCCTTCTTCAGAATGGCCAGCATGCCAGCAACCAACCAGCAGCCTCCAGCTCCCGGAGCCTGCAGCCACAGGCGTCCCCAAGGCAGAAAGTACAGCGTTCCCAACCTGTGCACATTCTTCCTATCAGGTGGGCCCAGAGAAGGTACTGTCTGCACAGATACTACTCTCTGAGCTCCAAACGGTGATGGGAAATGGTTTTAAAATCAAGTTAAATGGGTTTCTCCCAGTAGGAAACAGTTGTCTCCCTATAATTTGAGGAAACTGAGCCATAACCCTTGAGCCAAAGCGTGGTCCTGAGCCCCCTCTTTACTGTAGTTTTCCTACACATACAGACCAATGGTGAATTCTGGCTTATAAATTCAACACAGTAAGATATACAGCAATAATTAATGGTAAAACCTAACAATTATAACAATAACAAAAGAAGTCACATGAGATGGTCCTACCTTTGTGGTAGTGAGATGACACAATGTGATAAGATACAAGAAAGCAAGTAGAACAGGTGTTGTGATATGTCAAGCTACTTTTGACAGCCTGTGGGTATATCATCAAAAATTTCAAATCATGCCTATGCCAGCTGGCCTCAAAGAACTGAAAGTGCAGCTTTCAGTGGCCCTGGGTATGCTATGCAACACCGCAGCATTTGGTGTGAACTGGCTGCCCCGCTTAGCAGCTGTACATTTTCCCGAGCTCCTGCTTCACAGCAGACACCATGACCAAGTTCCTGTTCTTCAGTCTGTAGACCAGCTGCAGTGTCCTCCAGGGCCTAGTCAAAAAAGGACAATTCCAAGCCTCAGTCATGGTTCTGTTCTGGCCTTATCCCTGGGGGATCTAACAGGAAAGCATATCTGCTGGCAAGAAGAGAGCCCTGGGACCTTGAGGGAACTAACTTCCTGGGAGGTGGCAGGTCTCCGAGCTGAGTTCAAGCTTCTGTACCTCTTCCAGCAAATGGACAGAGGAAGGTTTAGAACATACAAGAGAGGATACATTTTGGTTTAGGCAGTGCAGTTCTGGCTTTGAGCACAGTGGGGCAGGAGGAAGAGGTCAACATGGCTGCAGAGAATGCACTGGCGTGAAAGCTGTCAGAAGAGCCCGCAGGCCTGTAGGTGATGGGGGTCCCAATATGAAGAAGGGTGCAGTTAGTTGCAGGTACTGCTGAGCAAGAAGTGGTCCTGTTCAGTAAGTCTGTGACTTTTGTATGGACCAAGAGAACAGGGAAGAGTGGTAGAGCGGCTGGGTTTGTATCAACCAAAAACCAGGAGTGTTCAGAGAGTCCTGTAGCCACCTCTGGTTTATGAAACCCCAAGGTTGAGGAAGATAGCTCCTGAGGTTCACTGCCTTTGCCTGACCCAGTCTCAGGACTCCATGAGTTTCAGGCATGCATGACCAAGCAGGGATGATGAGCTCTTAGTACAAGCCTCTCCTGCCTCTCTGGGAATTCACAGATGTGTGTGCAGTGGACTGTGCTGGGATTACTGCCCAGCCTTTGTCCAGATGGAGTTCTAGTGGCTGTACTTTCTCAGCACTGCCTATTCTGGAATGTTCTACTCCCCCTTGCTTCCAGAAACTTCTAAAAGGGTTTTCTGGTTTGACAGTTTAAGTTTTCGTCAGCCTCAGTAACCATCTCCCCCTAAGTGGGTCCTCTGTCCTAGGAGGTGGTGAGCAGTGCTGGGCTCCTAATCAGCTGCCTCTCAGGATTTCTGCATTTTGTTATATTCATGGGTGAACTGACCTTCTCATCCACTTCTGTTTCTGTTGAGTCTGGAAGGGAAACTCATTTCTTTGTGAATTTTTCCTAGATTCAAGGGTCTACTGGCAGCCCATCCAAAGCTGCCTTGAGGGTGCCTAGCATGAAGGAGCCTTCTTACAACCCAGAAGAGAAAGGGCCCAAGGGTGGGTCAGGAGGAGGTAATGCCAGAGAACCTGGCTTCTGATGAGAATTCATTTGTTGCCTGTAACATTTCAGCTTCGGGTTCTAGCTAAACTTGCCATTTCTGTGATGTCAGTGGTGCCTCTGAGCAGTAAGACAGCAGCAGTGACTATTGCAAAGTGACAAGCACCTCCTTGCCTGCTGCTTGCTCTTCTCTTGGAGGCATAAGAGACCTTTTCTCTTGCCATCAAGTGAGACTTGTTTTAAATGGTGAGAACAGGATTGGCCATGCTCTGTAAAGTGACACATCTGTTGAGCAATGAGCACTGGGCTCCATAAAGTTTCTCTCTTATCAGCTGGCATCATTCTCACCCAAATCCTCTGCGTTTGTCCTTTTGGGTCATTCTCAAAGCTCAGGTAGAAAAGTCCAGGCTTACAGCAGAGATAGGCAGGGAAGGGAGGGTTTGCTCTCCAGCCTACATAAGAAAGCCCTCCCTCGAGCAGTGGCTTCCTGACACTGCAATCCTTTAATACAGTTCCTCATGTTGTGGTGACCCCAGCCATAAAATTATTCTGTTGCTACTTAATAACTGTAATTTTGCTACTTTTATGAATCATAATGTAAATATCTGATATGCAGGATGTCTGACATGACCCACAGGTTGAACACCACTACCCCAGAGTGTCATGATGGGTGCACACTATGGATGGGTTCTCAGTGGTTGCCACAGGCTAATTGATGGAGCAGGAGGAAGGCTCAGGCGAGGGAGTGAGACTTCTCAGGTACATGATCCAGGCAAGGTTTTAGAAGCAAGGCCACCTCCACCTCCCAGGTCCTGGCAGTTTTGTAGCCATCTTGACATCCCTGAATCTCAGTTGCTCCCCTCAGATTCTTTTGTTTGTAGCCACAGGGACATACTCTTTTAATGTGGCCCTCTGTAACAGATATTGCTTTCATCTTTGCATAATGCCCCTTAATTTTGCTTCTGGGCAGTATCTGTGAAATATTATAGCATTTTAAAAAATTAATGAAGTTAAAAATTTTAATTATAAATTTTCAAAACGCCCTAATAAAGAAGGAGGCTTTTGTGAGCTGCTGGGCCATCAGAAACAGCCCTGTCTGTTTCTGTAGATCAAAGATGCTGAGGCTGCAGCTGTTACAGGAAGAGAGGATTTGTTAACAGTAAAAATAAGCCTTCTGCCACGTCATCAAGCTGGTATAGGAACGACCTTCCTATGTTTCACAACACAGATGCCCTTCCTGCCTCAGGAGATCTGGTCTCTTAAAAGTCAGTGCATCATTTCCCGGTCCACACAAAATGCCTAGACAGATCTTCCTTTGAAGTTAGAGATTGGTTGGTAAGGCCAATGGTCACATAGTGAATTTTCAAGTAGCAGTTCTCCCAAAAAGGCTCATGGACCAATGATCTTATCAGATTATAAAAATATTCAAAAAATTATTTGAAAATAATATACAAAAGGTGTACTTAAATAAGAGGAGGACCAGGCCTGCCTAGCACACCATGAGTGGACCAGATTCTGCCCCTCCCAAAAAAAAGGCTCTACATACTGATCATATCCCCTCGCTTGTGGGTGGATGGGAAGGTGGGTGGGAGAGTGGGTGGATGGGAAGGTGGGTGGGAGAGTGATTGGATAGATAGATGGATATGTGAGTGGGTGGGTGGGTGGAATGAAGTGTTTCTCCAAGAAACCCTAGGAAATGTGGTCAGGAAGTCACTAGCAGGACTCTACAAAGAACAGCACTGGGCATTTTGCATCGTTTTTAGCTTTGACTTTGAACTTCGTTTCTGTGCTATTTTCATGATTATACCCAATTCATCCTCCATTTCCTTATGGTGTCTCAAGTGAGCTTTGGATTTTTCAAAGGAGGAAAGGAAGGAGAGGTGACCCTGGAGAAGTGCCAAGGAGTACAGAGGAAATGTTGAATCGGTAAGGACACTCCGAGAAGATGGCCTCATGAAACATTGATTGCCAGTTCAGTACTAACCACCTTTCTGCACAGCTTGGTCATTTCCACAGCTCAGATGAGGAAACGTGAAGCCTCCTCTAGGATTAGATATGTGTTTATTTCAAAGACTTCGCCAAGTCCTGTTCTCATGAAGCTGCCTTACTCACAAAAGCTTTTTACATATGGGGTACATGTTGAACAAATGACCAACAGAGCATCACGTACCGAGCAGCAAAATATAGGTAGTGTAGTAGAAACTTTTAAAGTGTTGCTGGCAGCGGTGGCACACGCCTTTAATTCCAGCACTCAGGAGGCAGTAACAGGCAGATCTCTGTGAGTTCAAGGCCAGCCTGGTCTACAAAGCGAGTTCCAGGACAGCCAAGGCTACATAAGAAACCCTGTTTTGAGAAAAAAAATTAAATGAATAAATAAAATAAAGTATCTGAACACTCAGAATTGATGGCTGTTCTCTGCAATATTCTCATCTTACAGAACAGAAACTGTACTCACTAACTAGCAGCTCCCTCTTCTCTCCTCTGCAGCTCCTCCTCTCTCCTCTGCCCCTGGAAACTACCATTCTGTTTTCTGAATTCTACTAACTTGAATGCCCTCCACAAGTGGAATCTTCCAGTATATGTCCTTCTGTTCCTGTATTATTTCTCAGCATAATTTCCTTAAGGTTCACTCAATTTATAGTGTATGTCAGAATATCTTGCCTTTATTTTTTGGATAATTCTCTTTTTAAGGCTACATATTTCATCAGAAGGATGCACCACATTTTGCTATCCTATTCATTCATGGCTGGACAGGTGGGTTACTTCCCAGTTTTGTCCATTGTGAATAATGCTGTCATGAGCACGAGTATGCGAGCGAGCATCTGCAGAAATCTACATTCGTTTCTCTGGGGCATAGATGCATTGGGATGGCACATGTTAACCCGTGTTTGCCTCCTTCCTTGCAGGCGTCTTCAGGAGGAAGACCAACAGTTCAGAACTTCATCTCTTCCAGCTATCCCTAACCCATTCCCGGAGCTCTGTGGAGGGCCTGGGAGCCCTCCTGCTGCTGCTCCAAGCTCCTTACCTCCTCCTCCAAGCCAGCCCCCTACCAAGCAGGTGAGTGGGCTTTAGCTGCAACACGGTGCATTTCTTTGCAGAGAAAGGTGGAAAGTTCTGAGATTGCTCCTTTGGGTTGATACTGAGCTTTTGTCTCTCTTAATTGATTGGTCAAAATTCAACTCACTAAGGTAGGAGTGATTTGTAGGTAGGGCATAGATTTGTAAAATTTCACTTATTTATGAGAGGCGGCATGTGTGCCTTGGTGCACGTGTGGAGTCAGAGGACAGTTTTCAGGGGTCGGTTCTCTCCTTCCACTGTGTGGGTCCTGGAGGACCAAACTTGGTATCCAAGTGTCTTTAGCCTCTCACCAGGCTGAGGAATGCATCACTGTGTTTCTAAGAGACCTGTGTGTTTTGTTTTGTTTTCTAATTAATGATTTGATGCTTGCAGAAGAATTTAGCTCTTTAAAAGAAATCATGCAACCAGGTCGTCCTGGTCAGCCAGCCCTTCTGCTATGGCATGGCTGGGCCTTCCTGTGAGTCTCCTCTTTAGTATGGGATACAGTCAGAGTTTCCATCTTGAGATCTGAACTTTGAATGTGGCCTGCTCACAGCCAAAGAATGGCCACTTGACCCAGGAGATAATTACTGCCCTTTTAAAACTTAAGTTTCTCTTTTTAAGTGGTACTGTGAAGTAGAGATCCAGTTACTGCCCCCCCNGTGTGAGAAACTGCCCAGTGACAGCCACTCAGCTTATCAGAGACACTGACAAGGGGAATCTTGGCGTCTCAGACTCCCTGAGCAGTGGGCTGGGGGGACAAGATGGCCTGGGGCTCTGCTCTGCAGGATACCACATCCTCCCGCAGTATGGGAAGGGAGTGACTATAACAGAGACTGGCAACTTTCTTCTGAGCTGCACTTGTGCTGCTGCCTTGCTCACTTACTGCTCAGGTCGGCCCTGGGAATTCAGTTCAAGTGTCACTGTCTCCTACTGTGGGGGAAACTGAGGCCGGTATCAGCATAGACTTGTGTCTGACCTGCCTTCCAGGCCCAGAGTCCTCACAGGCTTCTTTCAAACAAACCGCAGTTTAAAGGGTTCTGTGCTTTCCTGCTTGCCCACCTCCGCTGTTCCCTGGCACAGGGAACCAGCGAGCCCCGGTCTCTGTAGTCTGGTGGCACACAGCACCAGGCTCTTTTCTAATATCTGCTGGCTTTAGAACACTGCTACCCCTGAGTGCCTCTCAAGCCGCCCACATTACAGCACTGTCAGACTTAGAAGGTGAGGTCAGTGTTCCTTGTCTGGGAGCCAGCACTGTCCTGGCTTCCGCACATGGTCACATGCTGAAGTGCATCTGGGCTGTCTACCTCCCTGGTGACCTTCTGCCTTGAGTAAGGATCCTGATGAGCGTGTATGGTTTGTCCCCGAGGTTGTTTACAAGTTTCCTGTCCTGAAGTAGACCACAAAAGTACTGTCTGGCCCTCGCCTTGGCTGGCAAGAAAATGAGCCTCCTCCCCACCGATTGTCCAAATTTGTAAGAATAAGGAAACCCTGGAATTTTGCCTGCTTGTGTTTTTCTTGGGATCAGAACTGGCTCCTCATGAGAACAGTGCACTGACATGTTTGTCGTCAGATTCCTCAAGCCGACTGGGACCAGTGGGAGCAGGGAGGGTGTTTCTCACTTGTGGAAGGCCGTTGTTCTTCTTGGCTGTTTTCATTTTGCATTTATTCTTCGATAACCTCGTGCAAGTAAATTGTGTATTTTGATCATTATCCCTCATTACCCTCATTACCCTACTCTGAGTCTCTCCTTCTCCAAAAGCCCCATCCTACTTTCATGACTTTGTTGTTGTTAATTTTTTTATTAAATTTATTTAGTTAGTGGGGAGCTCATATGTACTACAGACAGTGAGTGTGGACATCCAAGGGCAACTTGAAGGACTCAGTTCTCTTCTCTCGTGTGGATTCTGTGGATCAAACTCAGACTGGATCACAGGTGCCTTTACCTGCAGAGCTAGCTCACCAACCTTCTTGTTTTTATTCTGACCCATTGAGTTTTATTAAGGGTCAAGGTTAGTTACTGCGCATGGACAACTTATTAGTGGCTGCACCACTGAAGAAAGTGGAATGCTTCCCCCCCATAACTGGGGCTTTTGTTGTTTTATTAACTAGGTTTGTTCTTTAAAATTTTTTTGCATGTATATAATGCATCCTGATGACTCTCATCCTCCTCCCTCTTACATCCGTCCCATCCCCTCCTCTTCCTGCAGATCTCTTTGTCACATCTCTGTCTTGTTTTGTAATCCACCAAGTTTAACCAAGGCTGTGTGTATGACTGCAGGTTGGGGAGCTCACCAGTGTGGGATGATGAGTTATCCTGGGAGAAGGGCTGTTAATCATCTTTGTGAGCTTGAGCCTCATGAAAGTTCTGTGGTGCCTTCTGGGAGTGAGTACCAGGCTACCTGTGGCTACCTGCTGGACCATGAGTCCTGAGTCTTAGCTGCGAGTTCTGGGGGTGACAGTATTGCTTGATTTCCATTTGGGTCCCACTTCTTATTGCTTATTTATTTGCCATTTCTTATGAAGTCAAAGGACAGTGTTGGGAGCAGAGTCCAACCAGGCATTCTAAAGCATCATAAAATAGACAGTATTTTCAGTTTATTCTGCCTGGGAAAAGTTGCCTCATTTTCTGGAAAAATGGTAGGAAAAGGAGGCAATGTAGAGCTCTTGAAAAAGTACAGAGCCGCAGGGATGCTCAGAAGGAAAGGTAGAGCTGTTAAAGAACAGCTGGGAGATGAAAATCATTCTTGCCTTTAGAGCAAAGCATGCTTAAGTCCTGTGTAGGTGAGGGAGTGGCTTTCCTCCACTTCCTTTGACATTCCTGCCCAAGGGGTTTTTCAGTAGCTGCTTAGTGGGGCAAGAGTGGCTAGTCATAGATGTTTAGACCCCAACACTGCTAGGGGTAGACTTGTTGCTTATCAAAGGCAGCAGACTCCCTAAGTGCCTGTTCCTCAGAAGATGAGGGTGTGAGTGAACCTCTTCCCCATTGGGACAGCTCCTTGAGTCAGTCACAGTGGCCACATACTAAACACCAAAGACCTTGATCACTGTAGAGTACAGGATGGGTGCTTGCAGCTCAGCTACCTTCAGTTCCTGCAGCCTTTGTCTGCAGACTGCTGCCAGGGTTAGTTGCCCTGCAACACCAGCATGCCTCCTTCACAGATAATGCAGGATGCCTCATGGGAACTCAGTAACTTGCAGATACTAGAGGCCACAAGACTCAGGTTAGTGCAGGGGACAGAAAAGAGCCCCAGCCCCACTACTGCCAATAGCCCTTTTGGTGCCATTTACCTCCAGCCTGTCTGATTAGGCTGTCATCCCAAGCCCTGACCCTGTGCCAACTCCTTGGCAGACCCTGCCACTAGAAGCTGGCTACTGAGCTCAGAACAAAGAACCAGATGCTACCCAAGGCAAAAGCACAAAGGAGCAGTCTATAGTCAAAAGTGCATGGTGGTGTGCAGAGGGTAGTTTTCATTTCATCTGGAAGGATGGGGAAGTCTTCCATAGCTACTCTGCATCCTTTTGGGGGATCCCAGAGGGCGCATCAGCCATCAGGGTAGTGGCTGTGCTTTGGCTGAAGTTTTGGCAGGAGTCTTCAGTTCACCTAGGTCATCTTCATGGATGGCAGATATGACAGTACTTCCCATAAGTACCTCTAATCCTTTGACTTGGGAACACTGAAAATGACCAAGAGTGAAAGCTTACAATTGGAGATTACCATGTTGAAACCCAAACCCGCTATGGTACTTTGTCCCTTCACCAGTTAGGGCTTGACAGCTTCAGTGCTCCCAGGCTCTGCTCCTCATCCTGCACAGGGACTGTGATGGTAGCATAGGGTGGTCTAAACACAGCTCATTACCATCTCCAGACACCCACTGTCCTGAGTACAGCTTGTCTAGGGTGCTGTGGACTCAGCAGCCTGGTGACAGACCCTTGTTTGGAGGGGCATAAGAGACCCATATCACTGAAGGCTGCCGTAGTTGCAGATGACAGCGGTAGTAACATGGCTGCTGGATTTATGGATTTCCAAGCTGTCTCAGCCACTGTCAGGATATATTTAGCTGCAGAAAGCCAAACCTGGCTGGCTTTCTTCATGAGGACACTTAACTTTCATAGGGTAGAATATCTGGGGCAGAAAGCGGAAGCTGCCCTGGCCTTGTTCTGTGTTATGGAACTTGCACACTGTCTCTGCAGCTGGTGCTAGTGTGATCAAAGTTGGGACTGTCATTCAGCAGCAACCTTTCCACCACAGTGAGCCCCAGGTGCTTAGACACGTGTAGTGGTAAAAGGGAAAACTGAAGGACTGACTATATGAGGTGTCCTGATGAATAGAGTTGTGACTGGCTTGTACTGTTCAAGCCAGACCTGCTAAGATAGATGGGGGATCAAAGGAATTCAAAGGAGATCTGGTTTGTGCTAGGTAGTGCTACAGCCAGGACCTTTTCTGAATTCCTAACAAGCTCAGCAATGGCAGGCTTCTTTCTTTCAACCAATGGAGTTTCCTGTGACCACATAATGACTCATTAGAGCATATTTTTCCATTTTGCTGTTTAAACACAATTAGTCTCATATTGTGCCCCATCATTAATGGGGCATAAATATTGTCTCAACTCCAATCAGTTCTTTTTTCTTTGCTTAAGTTTAAAAATTAATTTTCTGGAACTAAATTAATGGCCTTACATAGGATTCCACTTCTGCGTTTACTAATGACCAAAGTGGGGTCTTCCGAGGCTTTAGCTGCCATTCACTGTGTCCCGCTTAGTGTAGTGGGCAAATCTAACTCTGGGCACCATGTGAAGGGTAGGCTGTCATTCCCCAAGAGCCTCAACCACACATTCCCTAGTCCTCCTGCTCTTAGTGTCTCCGTGGTTTGTTGTGTCGTCTTTTTCTGGTACCTTCTGGGATCAGAAGTATCAGGACCTAGACCTCACTGAGGTTTAGCTTTAGTTCTGGGACCCATGCATGAGGCAGATTTTGGCTACTTAAAGAATTGCTGGGCTATAGCAGGTTTGGAGCAGAGACAGGGATGCCCATCCCCAGTGAGATAGAGACAATGCCAGCATCTCATGACAGCCTAGCATAAGACATACATCAGCTTATCCCATTTAAAAATAAAATCCTTTGCTGGGCACACCCATCCCTTTTTCCTCTGACCTGCTCACAGCTCTCCAGGGAGGCCCTGCCTGGTGGCCCGCTGGCCTCGTGTATGGAAGGTGAGCCCTAACCTCGTGCATTAGGACAGGACTAGTGGTTGCTTCTGAGCAACAGTACCTCTGAAGGCCTCAGTTCCCTATCTATCTGAGAGGGCCAACATCATTGATCCTAGCCTCTCAGACTGCTTGTGACATTAATTCAGCACATAGGAAAGTGTAGGCACAGTACAGCTGCTTCTATATTTAATAAATAAATACCTAATGCCACAGCTGCCACTTCATCCTCATCTCCTGTGGAATAGAATAGACCACCAGAGGCATGCTCAAATGTCAGAGGAGGCCCAGAAAGGACAAGGAGGCCTTGCACGGTCAGTTACTAAAGTGTCAGAAGAACAGAATTCATATCTAAGACCACACACTTGTAAGCCTTTGTGCAAGCAAGGTGCCACAACATGTCCCACATGGCAAAAACACCTCTGAGCAAACTGAACGTTGATATAGCTTGGATTTTACTAGGAGTATCTATGAATTTATCAAAGGCAGCCAAGCAAAAAACACCATCTGAGGCTGAGGATTTAGCTTTGTGGTACAGCATTTGTCTAGTGCAGGGCTCTGGGTTGGAAAACACATAACTCCATAGTTAGGGAAATCTTGTATTTTCTCCCACGTTCTTAGGAGTTCACATTTCCTGCTTGGTTTTTAGAAGTCCCAAAAAAGTTAGTAAGGAAAACTCAAGTTAATCTAGAGCTTTTTGAAGTTTAAAAAAGAGAAAAACACTTCATATATTTTAAATATTTATTAAATAGTCTATATTTTAAAAATAATTACATAGAAACAGTTCCTACTGAGCCTATTCTGGATAAGGTGCTGAATTGCCCAAGATAAAATCATGAGGGCTGCCATGACTGTCACAGTTGATTGGTGGTGTTGCTAAGTCCTCAGAACCCTGAGCATTATATCCCCTGGAGCCAGAGAATAATCCCTACTGCTTGGAAGACGTGATGGTACCTTCATGTCTCTGTTCGCCTCTGAACAAATGATGCAATCACAGCAGGGAGTCGTGACCTGGAGCAGACCATGCGCTTGGCTAAAAATGAGACAGGAAATCATCCCAGGAATCTCATGTGAAATCCCAGCCTAGTGTTTCTCTGCACTATAAATATCTTATATAAATTTTATAAATTTGAGAAGCCGGACTGATTACTACAGCCTCAGATCTCTCTTATCTTGAAAGAGTACTGCAGACATGAGCCTTTAACTTTTATCTTTTTGTGGAAAGAACCACCATACTCTAGCCGCGGGAATGAGTCTGTGCTTTGCCTACACATGGACCAGCACGATAAGATCCTTCTGCCAAAGCAGGGCCCAGCAAGGGTACCAGGCATTGGTGATTCCAAAAAGAGCCTCTTGGTCTGCTGGGAACCAGAAAGCATTTTCTTGGGAAAATTGATTTGCAAATTCTTACTTGATGTTTCGACTTTAAATTTCATTAGAAAATGGGAAAGTCGCCAGCTAGTGAACCTCTTACCTGATTAGCTTCTGTCCTAGTTAGCTTCAGCTGTCAACTTGACAGAGCCCAGAGTCATTTGAAGGGAGGTTCAATTCAGAGATTGCCCAGATCAGATTGGCCCGTGGCCATGTCTGTGAGACATTGTCTTGACTGATGGTTGATGGAGAAGGGCCCAGCCCATGGCTGGGCAGCTCTGTCCCTAGGCAAAAGAGCTGTATAAGGAAAGCTAGCTGAGTGAACTAGCTGTTTCCTTCCCACAATGATAGGCTGGGATCTGGAAGTTAAAAGTCAAATAGCCCTTTTCCTACCAAGTTGCTTTTGGTCAGTGTGTCATTGCAACATCAGAAAACAAGCTAGCATACCTTCTATGATGGCTTGGTTTGTCATCTTCCTTGTGTTTGTATTAGAATCCACAGTTCCCCCTGCAAGAGTTCCCCCTGTTATGCCCACAGCCTGTGAATGTCTGCTTTTCAGAAATGCAGGCTAAGCATCTCTCATCCAAAAGTGAAATCTGAAATGCTCCAAATTCTGACATGATGCCAAAAATGGAAGATTCCACCTAGGCTATGTCATTAAACTATTAACATATTAAAATTATTGTTTTATTATATAACCTTCAGTCTAAACAAACATAAATTTTACATTTAGATTTGGGTCTCCTCCCCAGGTAACCTCATTGTGCATATGCAAATATTCCCCCGACTGAAGTAACTCAAAGTCACAAACATTTCAGGTAGGCCACACTTGGCCTATGTGCAACTGAGAGATGGGTATCTTCCCACAGTCCACACCTCTGGTGGCTCCTCCTGGTTTAGAACACAGGTATCTCATGAAATTGCAAAGTGAAAAAGTCTCATAGCCTTTTGTCTTAGCTGAGATACTTCCATGAGGAAGTGTTCACCACCATTACCAAGACCCTTCCATGAGACAGACCATGAGGAGGTGTTTACCACCATTACATTAAATCTTACCCTTTTCACTCTTGTGGGAAGTATTAATCTATATACAAAACTGCATTGCTGGGCTGAGTGGCTTCACCTGTCCTGTGAGGCTTCTTTTTGCCCCGCCCAGATGCAGCTGCCCAGCGGGCTGTATGTGTCCTGCATAGTTCCTACATCCTCCTGTCTTCACGTCTTTCTACTCATCTCCCAGACTTTCACCTACCTCAGTCTCTTAACCAGCCTGAGTGGACTCATAGCAAATGTAAAAATGATAGCGAATCCCTGGAGGGAAGCAAGCAAGGGTGTTTTGAGTCCCTTCAGCCGGGGAATGTGGTAAACATCCTCCCGTGGCCATGGGTGCCAAGTCTCCACATTTCTAGGAAAGAGAACCCAGATGTTGACCTCATCTAGAAAGGTTGATAATTACATGTCTCCTGCTTCTCTAGAGAGCTACATGCAAATGACTGGCTGTTTATTTTCGCCTCACCTCACAGTCGTTTTCTCCTTGTGAGCATGGAAGCAGCAGGTCCTAACGATTTTATGCTGTCCTGACATCTTGGATTCGTTTATATGAGTAGTGCATTCCTTGGCTTTTGTTCCCTGGAAGTGTTTCTGTTCACACCGTCCCTAGTTCCTCCACCGAGCACTGGAAAGGAACCAGATCAGTGGCAGGAATATCATAAATACTTGAAGAAAAGAGAAGCAACATTGTTTTCTTTTTCATTTAACTTTGGAGTAGAAATATGACCGTGATCTGAGTCCTGACTACTGAGCCATCGCACAACAGTGTAAAAACAGTAAATGTGTTAGCTTGCCATCATTTCAGCAAAATATACCTGAGGTGCCAATTTGTAAAGAGAAAAAGGTTATTTTGACTGAGAGTTATGGAGGTTCCGGTCTAAAATCAAGTGGCCCTCCTTGGGATGGAGGTGCTACTGGCAAGGGTGGCACATCATGGCAGAAGCACGTAGCAGAATAAAGTCTTCACCTCAAGATGTAGCAACCAAAACACAGAGTGCCACAATGTCTCCTTGAAGGGCATGCCCGCAGTGACTGAAGAGCCACCCAGAGCTTCCATTTCCCTAATTTCACCAGCCTAGGGACCACGAACACATGGGCCTTTTGGGGATACTCATTCAAACTGTAACAGTAAGACAGTTGATCCTTTCTTTTAGCTTTAGGTTTCTAAATATGTCCCCTAATAAAAAGGACTAAAGAGTAAAGGTGACCTATTACAAGGATGTAGGAGGCAGCTTGAAGAGCAGAGAAAAGTAGTCACTTGAGTGCAGGGCAGGAAGTCTTGAGCAAGTGGTCCCAGTAGACCCTTCTAGGAGTGGGACACAGAACAGCATATTGGCCCTTCAAACCTGGCAACCCAAAGGGGTCTCGGCTTTCTCTCTAGTGGCACACCTGCCCTGAAGTGGAGCCTGAACATATTCTACTGAGCAGCCATAGCTCTTCAGAGCTTCGCAGTTTGTAGGAAAGTCCCAGAAAACAAAATCTACCCTTTAGGGAGTGTGAGCCCTGGCAGGGAGTGTAGCTCAGTCCAAGTGGGGTCTGTAAATTAGATGATGGCGTGGGCCACTGATAATTTCCGGCTTCTGATCACTGAACTACAGTTAAGTAAGAATGTTCTAAAAAGTCACGCAGTCTGTTTAACAGACCCAAGTAGACAGAGAAGAGAATGGAAATGTGAGCGAGTAAATGGGGCCAGATGCTACTATTTGGGGGAACCCTGATGAAGAACATGCAGAAAATCTGAACTACTTAAAAATTTTGTGCAAGTGTGAAATTATTACAAAATAAGATGCTAAACCAAAAACAACAAAAAGCCCTCTGTTTAAAACTAAAAATATGCCCTGTGTACACACAAGGTGACAGAAATCTGCAGAGCATGCCACCAAAGTTCTCCATATCTACAAGAACCACATCTTTGAATTTTTGGTGTCCCATACTAGAACTAAATAGTCTGTATATTATTTTCTTCCAGGACTCAAGTCCAAGTTGTTTTTCTTTATTATCAAAACCTTCAGCTCAGCTAGTCTCTACCTTCTGCTACCTTCCCAAAAGAGGTTCCCACCCAGGACCCGAGTGACACCTTAGAAACAGAGGGTGGCACTTTTTGCATAGTGATTTCACATCTGGGGTAAATGCCCACATGCTCCCTGCTTCCTTCCCCTTCCCCTTTCCTGAAATCATCTCTTTAGCTTCTGGTATCTGACACCTTGGCTTCTGCCTCTGTGTTGGTCATCTGTGTCCCCCAATTAAATGAAGCTCCATGACTCCAAAGACATTTGTCAGAGGGCCAGATCCCTAGAACCTTCATGCCTGGCTCTTAATGGGTCCTTGGGGAGTATCAGCTGAGGGAATGAGTTGTAGCATGCACATCTCAACCTCAGCCCGTGCAAATGAACCCGAAATAACTTGCAGAGTTTCACCCAGTCTAACTCAAGTCTTTAATTTTTTATAAAATTATAAATTACATTTTAGGTTTGTTTCATAGTACATGTGATAACTACAATTTAAAAATATCCCCCTTTTGAAAATATTATATATCCTGCTGTAGCTGTGTGTTGCTGATTACTTTGATGGGATTGCTAAATTATAAAAATATTGTGAGTGGGTGCCAGAACTTTAGGCAAAGTTGCAGTCTAGCAGTTGAAAGTTGTTAAATGATTTCTTACTCACTTTGTTTTGCTGAGGTTATTAATAAAGGCAGCTGTACTAGAATTGTACTATCAGTTGCAAAGAACTGTCTTCCATTCATAGACGTATTCCCCCCATGCACCACCCTGTCACCTTTGTAGAGATGTCTGTGCTGCTGACATTGGCCAGGCCCAGTGAAGGAGCCAGGCACTGCTTCTGGCAAAGCACCCCTCCCCTCTCTGCCCTGGCAGGGTGGGAATGGAACCCACTGCAGGCAGCCCAGCATGATAAGGCTTTCTTTGTACATGACACTTAGGAATGATCTGTGTGTCTTTAAGAGCCACCTACTCATGGGAAAAGAACCTCAGATAAAAGGGATCCGCTAGAGTCTAGCTCTTTTCATATAACTTGCATCTGTGTCCAGCCAGGAGACCAGAGAAAAATGAACAGCAACAGTACAGCAGGTTTTTTAAAATTTTGGAAACAATAAACTTTCACATTAAAGGCGAAGAGTTAAACAAACACTGGCAGAAGGTATATGGGCCTGGGCGTGTAGCTCAATGGGCAGAATGCCTGCCTAGCATCCATGAAGGCCTGGGTTTGATCCCTGCAGGGTGTTACATAAAACCCATTTGGGTGGTATATGCCTATAATTCAGAACTCAGAAAGTAGAAACGGGAGAATCAGAAATTTCATGATCATCTTTGGCTACATAGTGAGTTTAAGCTGAGCCTGGGCTACATGGGAACCTTTTCTTAAAGTGGGGGAGGATATGGTTATGGCTGTAATGGCTAGTGTTACTTCTCAGCCTGACAAACCCTAGAATTGCCTAAGAGATGGACCTCTGGGGGATTATCTTATCTTTACTGTGTGCTTAAGCACTAAGTTGCATTCATCTTTGCTCTCTGTTCCTGATTCTGGATATAGTGTGACCAGCTGCCTCAAGCTCCTGCCACTGCATTGTAATCTGGAACTGTGAGCTGACATAAACCTTTACCCCCTTAAGTTGCTTTTGTGGGTGTTTCATCACAGTTGTTAAAGATGAGAGTAGTCTCTCCTAAGTGCAGTCTCATTTCCAGAGGTGAGCAGTGTGCACAGTATCCACATATGGTGTTCGTAAAATTGATACACATTTCTGTGTGTTCTGTCACACAGAAGTATCAGGATTCATTTTTAACTGATTACCCCTCTGATTAACATTTTCACTGTTTGTAATTCCATCCTTATTACTGTAATAAACAAAGTTGAAGTGACCATCTTTTGCATATGTCTTTGGTCACTTAATAGATGGGGTGAATAGAGTCCTAATAGTGTCGTTGCTGGGCTAAATGATTTACGGTTTTATGAGTATATGTACATATATATAAAAGACATTTTATAAATAGTGTCAAATACAGTCTGTCCCTTGGAATGAAATGTGAAGGCATGTGGTTTGGTGGGACTGGCCCCTGGCCTGGGTCTGTGATTTGTTGTAGTCTGGTTTTAAATTCCTACCACTGGCCTCACATCCCTGGGACTCTGGGCGACAGTGGCCCAGGATGTGAAGGCAGAGGACCAGACGATCCATCATGTTGATTAGTTGTTTCTGTAGTTTCAAGAAATCCTAGAAGATGTTTACTGAGCCTGACTGGAACAGAAGGACAAACCAAGAGGTTCAAGGCAGTGTCATTTGCTTTCATATCTGTCCTGGAAAGCTCTTTGTCTCTGAGAACACCAAGCAGTTGCAAGAAAGGGCTAAGAGATACACTGTTGGTTTCAGGTCCTCATCCCTTTCTGAGGTTCTGTTCAACAGAACCTTTATCCCTTGGTTTAAAGAACTTAGCACACATGCTGCTATTTCTTGGTTTGAATTTCTTACTTGCTTGTCCTACAAACACATCTGCCCAGGAGGCCAGAAGTTGCCAATGGTGTCCTCAATGACAATTTTTTTGGGAGGTTGCCTGAATTTTAGTACCGGAAACACAGTGGTCTGAGAGGGTGTGGCATCACATGCATTCTGTGTTGTCTCTCGGTATATGATGGCCTGTTGGCACTCAGCTGGCTCTGTCAGGAATCATTTGCTGAGGGCAACCTCTTTGTTAGCTACTTTCATTCACTGCCCTGTGTGGCACTTGAGCCTGTATTACCATTCCTGTTTTACTGCTAGGAACATCCAGTCAGAGGGGTTGACACATGCAGCACGTAGCAATGCCTAGGAACATATCTAGGACATATGGACTGAAAGGCTATGCTGTCCCACAGTTTCTACTGTTGTGAGTGTAAGGAGTTGGCACCAGGGGAAATATCTACCCAGGACATTGGGGAAACTGAAAATCTGGAGATGACAGATGGATTTGTCCACAATTTTACTTGTTCCTCAACAACTTAAGCATTTTGCCCGAAATGTCTGGCAGACTAAGTTCTTGGGAAATGTTTAAACCTAGTAGAAAGATATTTTAACAAGGCTTGGTATCTGGCAATTCATCTTAAGAAAATAAACATATGCACTAAGATATATATTTGAAGATAATCTTAAATAATTCTATAATAAGAATGAAAAGCTGAGGGGGGGCCGTGGGCAGCGTGGGAAAATTCTGCTTCTTTGATGCTTGTGAGCGCTAAAGCAACAAAGAAGCATGATGACATGGTGAGGTGTTTATGATGTAATGTGAAGCTGCACAGCCCAGCTTAAAAGTGTGTGTGCAGTACGATTACAATTCTGTCAGGGTTTCTATTTATAAATATCTGTGCAGAAGAATGCTGTCCCAGTGAGTCTGCGAACCGTCAGTGATTAGCAGTTTGTTTCCCCTTTGTTCCTTTCTGTATTTTTCCAGTTTGATACGAGAATCTTGTCATTTCTATATAAAGCTAACCTATGTATGCATCTTTATCCATAATCTTTATACAAATGTATTTATATATGTGTGTACATATTGGTATTGTATAGATATGTTCCTATGTACATATTCTTACATGTAACTGTATGTTGTGGTATCACAAGCAGCCTTTGATACTTAAGAGCACTAAAGCCCAATATTAGTGATGATGGCCACTCTGAAAGGGCAAAGAGAAGCTGTAAAATACTTTCTTTAACTGAAAAGGTAAGGGTAAATAAAATATTTTGATAACAATGCCTTGTTCGAATAACCACGGTACATGCTCAGAATTGTTTTATTTTATTATGAGCTGTATTGTTTGTTATTTTAAGCTGTTAATTTCAGCCATGTGTGTAACTAAACTTCATCATAGGCTCACAATCATAGAAAACGCATGTAGCTCATAGCACTATCCTTTGTTCCAAGCAGCTCGGGGCCTTGAACAAAATCCCTCGACTGAGAGCAAGGAGGCCTTGTCTTTTCACTCCTCTTTGATTCACTAGTAGATTTTTCCTGTGTTGCTTTCAGTTTTACTTGATATGACGGGGTGCCAATTTATAAAAGTTGGTTTTGTCAAAATAGCAGGCTTTATGCGTCTCAGGTGAGTCAAACGTGTGTACACAGATGGCCTTTCTGTTGAAGTAGAACTGGTGCAGGGGCAGCCTTGGCTGGTGAGAGGCCCTTCCCTGTAGAGAAGTCTGAGCCACGACTGCAGAAGCCCGTCAAGTCTGAGAACTATTTTTAGTGATAGAACTGTTTGATTTGTAAGTTCTCAAGGACTTAAAATATCTATAAATCTTACTGAAAAGCGAGGCGTATAAGATTCTGTGAATCACAGACTTTCCAAAGTAGAGTTAAGTTGGTTGCTGAGCAGGATCATCTGTTGTTATGGTTAGGGAGTCGTGATCATGGCGTTGAGTCCTGCGCTTCAGGGTCAGCCCTTAGAGACAAAACTGCTGTCTATACCTTAGAACAAAGCTCAGGAAGACTCCATGAAATTACATTTTTTTTCCTAAAATTAATTTAGCCCATCTTATTTACCCTAAAACTCCTAGGCATCAAGCACCCCTCCATTCCTCTATTTGTGGGTATTAAGGACGTCTCAACTCAAAAATATTGGAGCCTCTGTGGCAGCAAGGATACATGGTGCTGAGAGGCAGCTGGTTGCTAGAGGAAGAAAAGACCAGCTAGGTCAGAGAGCCCTGGGTCCAAACCCTTGGTCCAGGATTGACTATTCTTGTCACTGGGGAAGCCCTGCTGCCTCCAGACATTATTCTGAGGAGGCTGATTTGATGTCTGCCTTCAGGCTAGCTTTCCTCCTGCTGCCTTAGCATGACTTTTCTGCCCGTCTAGATCCTGCAGTTTCAGAATAAAACAGTCACTGCGGAAACACCCGTGCTTGCCTTTCACGAAAGCATGCTTCTTCTGGTCCTCTGATTGCAGCCAGCCTCTCCAGAAGTGAGGTCTCTAGAGTAGCAAAAATTCTATCTTATACCCTACATGGTCCTTTGATCTAAGGAGTTATTTAGACGGAGATGAAGAATGAAGACAGCTCAGGGTCCCAGAGCTTCTGCTTTCAGATACCCACCACTGTCGCAGTTACTGTGCTGCGTCTGGGAAAAGCGGACCTTAGTGATGCTGGGCCATCAGCCTGCACACCCCAGGGACCAGGCCGTCTACATGGGGAAATCTTGCACTGCAGACAGCTGGTGAGGGGTGCCAGGGAGGCACAGAGCTTGGAGTGTCCTGTTTTCTATTTTTATAAGGTGAGTCTCTGGCACAGTTTCACTGCCAAAGTCAGAAGATCTTTTGAATTCAGTAACAAGATTCCTTAGTTCCCAGCCAGCAGCAGCAGCAAGGTCTGACTAGTACAGGAAGCTGTGGTGAGAGTGTGTGCCAAGGCTGGGAGTAGGGCAGCCCAAAGACCCCATACTGTCCACCTGCTGAGGACCACAAAGACAAAAAGCCAGGCATCCCAGACTGTAGCTTGGGGCCACGGAGCAGATGTGCCTCAGCACCTCTTGTTCTTAAACACCTTCCCTTTTTTCTGCAAAGAAAGAGGCCTTTGTTCCTTCCTCTATATGGTGAATGTATAGGAAATGACAACAGAAAGTCTGGGAACAATGGAACATTTTATTACCTCATCAGGACCCTTACAGCAGTGTGTAGTGGGCCAATCCAGCAAAAGAGCACTCCCTCCCCCATCCCTCTCTAAAAGAGAGTTTCATGTTGTTGACGTAATTGTGTCTGTTCTCTTTCATACTATTTATTTTTAAAGCAATTAACTATTTGGTTGTTTTCTTTGTGATACTTTTCCATTGCATCTTAACCAGTTGAGGTCTGCTTTCTAAGAATTGAGAATGCTGGGGAACAGGCATTTAGAGCCCTCCCCATCTGTCTACTAAGTTGTCTCCAGGCTTTCAGCTGACCCAACCTACTCATCCTGGGTATGGACAAAGATGACTGTAAGATTTTCAAAGAGACATCTGAAGAGCCAGTTTCATACCCAAACTGTGAGGCCGCTGTCCCTCATGGGTTCCCACTTCACAGATGGAGAAACTAAGACTCAGAAAAGTTGAGTAAATCAGGAAAGGATTTGTGGCTCCCTCTGACTCCAGAGTTACCGCCTAGAGCCAGCCCTAACTGCCATACCAAAACTTCTTGCCAGTGCCAAAGTTGCGTGCATGGAGCATCAGGCTTTGTGTATTCATTCCACTTGTTGACAAAACAGTGCCCCATGGTTCAGATGCGGAAAATAAATCTTGGGCAGATACCTGGCTGTGTCAGGGTAGAACTGTGGGTCTCCAGCTTCCCTGCCTCCTAGTCCTGCACAGATTCCCGTGTGCCCTGGACGGTTTGCCCATGGAAAATAACTGCCAGTGCTATGGCTCCTACCCTGCTGCTGAAATGTGAGTTGCTGGGGGCCCAGAACCTTGATCTCCTTGAGAGAACCTTCTGTGTCCACCCTGGTTAAGAAATGAGAGCATTCATTGCTCCCAGGAGCTCTTGGCCCAAGTTCTTGCACAGACCTATGAAATATACAACCCTTACTTGATTCCTTAATGAGCGCCAGCACAGCTCAGAGGTCTGCTAAGGGGGCAGATGACAGTGTGGCACAAAATGCTCCATCTAGAACCCTCCTTTGAAAGATCCTGTGGAAGGAGGTTGGAGCCGCACACAGCATTCGCTTTGTGCCTTATATATTTGCTACAAAACGTCCCTTCTGTAGTTTCCAACATTTACCCAGATCAACACTGCTGGTATGTGTAATGGTTTTTCCAGAGTTCTGTCTTGGAGGTTGTTTGGCTTGCGGGCAGCAGGCCCTGTGGAGTTTGGGGAAATAGCCAAAGAATGGTGTGTTAGTTAGAGTCTATAACGGGAGGTGTGTGCTTTTCTGTCTGTTCTCTCTCACAGGCTTTGGGGTTCGGGGGGAGGGGAGAAGGTCTCAGCCTTTTTNTTTTGCCCATCACGTACTGCCCTGTCCTGCCAACCCAGCCTTTTGTGGGAATCTCAAAGCCATGGAGATAAACCTGTGACAGAGTACGTGTTAGCTTGTACTGCCCAGACTATATATAGATGGGGGTGGGGGCCACAGGCTGTGGAGCATCTGAGGGGAAAAAGAGGGAGTTTAAAGAAAAATGTAGTGGGCTCAAAACAGACTTTGAAACGTGGAGCCACGGCTGATCTGGGCAGGAAGAGTGGCGAGTGGACTTGGGGAGACATGAAACACATACTTCACCGCCACATAACTTTCCTGGAGGAGACAGTGTTTGCTGTAACCACATAAATGTTTCGAAGCTTAGGAAAGGAAGAGCATTAGGAGGCTGATCCGGGGAGTGGAAAGCTTCACAGACTCAGGAGGCCCTACACACTGCAAACCAGAATATCAAATGCATTTCTACTTTCCAAATTTCTGTTTCTTTTATGTTAAAGCATTTTAGAAAGAATGTTCCTGCCTAGAGACCACAGACATATTTTCTTGATTTGAATTAAGTGTTAGTTCCTAGACTGAGTCAGTCATGTGAGCTCTGTGTAGGCATCTGCTTTGCTGGTAGAGGCAAACTTTCACTGAGTGAGACAGAAATTCCAGAAGAGGGAGGGGTATTTTTCTTTAAAAGTGAAAGTGGGTTTGAAAGCAAATCCTGGTATTTTTCTGAGTCAGGGAGTGGCAGGAATAGAGAGGCCCTCTGGGTTCCCCCAGCTTGTCTCACATAGAGAAGTATTCTGCCTGACACCCCTGAAGCATCCCCACCCCCATCTGGGAGTTCCAAACCAGAGGAATATGACCTCTTTCTCCCCAGCCTCAGGGCTACTTCGTCCTTCACTAGTAGGACCCTTCTCTGCTTGATGGTGTGGAAGTAGCTCCTAGCCCTGGGGCCACAGTCCCCTCCCCAGTGCTGCCATTGACTCCTCCATAGAGCCATCCTTCTAAGCACATGAACTGGAGAAGGGGCAGAGAACAGGGCTACCAGAAACAGATTGTCTAATGGCAGACTCAGCACTGAAGTTGCTACTGATGGCAGCAGTTGGGGACAAAGATTAGCGGGAAGTTGCTCTGAATCCAAAAGATGCACGTGCTCAAGCCTAAGTGGCCTGTTGGTGTTTCGCTGCCCAGGGATTTTTGCAGCCGATCATGTTGTGTGCTGTTGATGTTTTCACCATTGTCATCAGCCTTAAGAGCCCATAGTGTGGTTACATCAATCCGAGGAAGGGCACAATTGGGCTGTTGGAGTGATTGGATTTCTACCTTGGGGACAAGTAAGATGGCAGGCAGGTCGACAGGAACAGCCTTGATCAGGGCAAAGCCCTTGCTGGACCGTGAGCCTGACCTCCCAGGGAAGGTAGGGAAACACCAGGAACAAACTACCAGGCAGTAGTCATTCGCAGTTTAAACTGCCACCTTGTCCCTCCGGCTGCTGTTCCCATGCTATCAAGGTAAGAGTCTTGGTAGAGCTTTGTTGTGGAGGGTTTTGTTGTGGTGGTTGTTTTTGTTTGTTTAAATACATCCCTTAAAGACTACATCCCTGTCAGCTGGAGCAGGGACCATTTTTAATCTCTGAAATTTCTGCTATGCTTTGTTCCCTAGGAACTATTTGGTTTCCATAGATTTGAATAGGACCTGGAAACTGTAGCTTGTTTTCAATATTTTCGGAGAAGAGACAAACAATTTCATGAATGTATTCTTCTGTACCCCTTTCCATCGGTCTATCTATCTATCTCAACTTCCTCCTGGGCCTCAGAAACTAGGAAGGATGTCGAGAGAACAAGAGCTGCAGGCCCTTTGGACTCTGGGAATAGATAGAAAGGGGTCATCACAGTTTAGGGGAGGAGGAGGATCAACTCAGACATTTGTTGCATTTGTACAAGTGTAAACTGTCCAACCTGGAACCACTGTAGTGTTTGAGTGAGTTCTGTGATTCTCTAAGCCAGGCTGGTGGCTTGGCTGTGTGCTGTCTATGCCTATGAGATTTCCAGTCCTTCCAAAGAGAGGGAAGAAAGCCCCATAGCCCTTGACCTACATCTGTGGAGCCAAAGAGACCACTTGTCCGTGTGTTGAAACACTAATGTTTTTACTTGTGTTTTATCTTATCTTTTTTTTCTTGTAAATGCAAAGTTGTTTCATCTGTGCTTGTCCCTTTTGTGTGTTGCAGGATGTCAAAGTCTTTAGTGAAGATGGGACAAGCAAAGTGGTGGAGATTCTAACAGACATGACAGCCAGGGACCTGTGCCAGTTGCTGGTTTACAAAAGTCACTGTGTGGATGACAACAGCTGGACTCTGGTGGAACACCACCCCCAACTGGGATTAGGTAGGGGACTGGTCGCCTGGCTTGGGAACGGCACCTGGGGACCTCAGTGTGTAATCAAATGGGCATGTCACAGCCAAATGTAAATGTGTCACCATCTCCTGCCACATGGGGAAGTGGTAGTAAGCTGCTCGACATTCCTTCCAGCCCTTGCTTTCTCCTAAATTTCACTCTCCCTCCTTCCCAGTCCTCGCCCTCTGATACTCTGAGAATCTCACCTTGGGTGCTCAAAGCAGTAACTTCCCGAAGGCTCAGCCTAGGTGATAGATTCTCTAGGACTTGTCTCTTCTTCCAGAGCCTAGGGGTGCATGGAGCCCATCGGCCAACTGGGTTACAGCTCCTCATCTCAGAACAGCTCAGCCTGTTATAGACAGAAGGGAGCCATGGTTCCCTGGGGTAGCCACAGGGAGGCAGATACATTATAAAGGGCTCTCATAGTACTTGCTTGCCAGCTTTCTGAGGTGATGCCTGCACTGCACACCGTATATGTCTGTACCTTGCCTACGGAACAAGAGCGCATTTTATACCATAGAATATTTGAAAACATGTACTATTTCCAGAACTTGCTGAGGTGTGTTTTATAGTTTAATACACACACACACACACACACACACACACACACACACACACATTCGGTTAGGTTGATTCATCTCAGGTAAAGAAGCCTTTCAGACTTTTGTTTAAAGGTTTCTTTTCCACACCAGTTCCTTCCCTTGTTAGGGAACAAGTGAAGCCCGTTTACCGAATGGACTGGATTTTAGGGAGGATTCTGTGAGTTTTTAAAGTTTTTAAGATTCACCGTCTTTAGGTGAACAACCCCAACACAGGCTCCATTTCTGCCTTCCCAGTTCTCACATTTCTCTCCGTGTGAAGTGTGTGTGTGTGTGTGTGTGTGTGTGTTTTATTCAAACCTACCATTTAATTAAAAAAAAGGCACAGCTTTGTAGCTCTTTAAAAGGAAATCCTATTTCTGCCACAGTCCCACAGCAGTCTCTTGTCAGGGTCCCACCAGTGGAAAGATGCAGTGCTCTGTGGTTCTTCTCAGAAAGCCCTGTTCATGTCCCAGCGTTAACCTGGCCTGCTGTGGATGAGTGAGCCACAGACTTGTGGGAGGCTCTCTGTAATGGATGCTGCTCTAGGGTGTGGTTTTTGGGTCCTGGCCTAAAGAGTGGGGCCTCACCTCTGCTCAGTATAGAACCACCCTGCCCCACATTCCTGGGTATCGCTGTCTCCGTGGAAACGACTCTCTTAGGCAATTCTATATTGAGTCTTCTTATTAGGGAGGAGGACACACAAAAGGGAAACTGTAAGTGCAAGTCTTTCAGGCAGATTCTAAAAGATTACAACACAAACCTGTTACAATTGGGGCATGAGGCTAGTGGATAGCATTCTGATATTTTTGGTTTATGTGTCTTCTCAGATTAAGGTTTTCCAAACAATGCTACTGTGCTGATCTTAGCAGCTGAAATATTGGAAACTTCTGATGAACAGCACTTCCTATAAGGCCTCCCTGCTGGAAATTCTTTAGCCTTGGTGTGTGGGGACAGTCAGTGATTAAGGCCAGCAAGTGTGCTAGCATACGGTAGATGGAGAAGTCCCATCTGTTCAAGCGTGTGAGCTGCGAATCTCTAGACTCTCCCCTTCCCCCAGGAAAGTTTCCCACAGAGACGACGCAGCGATAGAACATAGCCTTCCCACACACATGGCAAACAGAGTACTTTTTAAAGAAATTTTACAAAATACACTTTTAAATGTGCAAAACAGTATTTTGGCGCTTCGTCCCCTGCACTTGAGCATGGGATTGCAGTGTGGGGTCGTTTGGTTCCAGGGCTCTCACATTCAGGCCCTGACATGTTGCAAGCATCAAGCAGGAAGAGTCCAGGGCTAGGGAGCTTTGTGTTTGTTCCAGTCAGGTATGGCAGTGCCGTAGACATGGACGCCTAAAGAGTGCCTTTTGGTCCTCAGTGCCCAGAAGGAGCCTACCCTGGCTTGGTGTTCCTTCCATAGCTCCCTGGCCATTCATTTGAAAATGCCGAGTGATACCTTTTCCCCATTAAAATATACAGATAGAAAGAAAGCTGCTGACTGACTTGGCATCGAGGAGGCTTGGACACACTTCCTCGCCTGGTGCCATGATTCCCAGCAGTCAACCAGGAGGCCTGAGACTTTCTACCAGGTGGGAGGGGCTGAGCCAAATGAAAGGCTGTACTGAGCCTTGTTCTGGCTCTGTTCTGCACGATCTCCATGCCACCTGGGCTGGCCGAGTTTCTGCCGAGGCTCTAAGTAGCTATGTACTTTAAAAGCAAAGAGGTACAGTTTTCTTTTTGAGTTGTCTGATGCTCAAGCCTTTCTGTCACAGAGTGAGGTATTGATACAGATGCTGAACATCATTGCATATATTTGAAAAATAACAAATGGCATTTGAGGAGTCTCCACTTCCTCCGCTTGAACACAGAGTAGTTTCGGAATATCCTCAAGAGCAGCATTGGTCCAGTTTTACTCAGAGCCCCGGGAACAGCAGGAAGTTCACAGGCAGGCCCTTGATGGTAACAAGTTGTAGGCCACAGCTGTGCCTAGAGGCCTTCTACAGCAGCCTGAGGAAGGGTTAGCAGGGCTTCTCCGCTGTTTCCCAGCTTACTGCAGAAGGAAACAGGAGTTGACACTGCAGCTGGTTTGCATGAAGAGTCACAATGAGGCCCCTCTAGGGGTCACCAGACTGTCGGGGGTGGGCTGCATAGGCCAGCTCGGTAGTCACTGGTTACCTGAAACCACAGTGGGGCCCAGTTTCCCCTGCTCCTTCCCCAGGCATCAGGCCCTCCCCTCTGTGTACGTGCAGGATGTGTGCAGCTTGCCCAGGAGTTCTCCCAGAGAGCTTCTGTTGTGGGTCAGAGCTGTAGAGACCACAGCCTTGGGCTTAGCTGGGAAGCTCCCCTCAGGGTCCTTTGTGCTCCTCAGAGCTCTTTGGAAAGCACCACACTTTTTGATTTAGAGCTAGCCACTGCATCCTTACTTAGGCGGCTGCTACCTCCCTTTTTTACTCTGTATTTTAAATGGAAAAGTAATTTATTCTGTAAAACAACCACCCACAGGTTATGGGGTTGTTGAGTTTTGTTTTTAAGTTTGTTTAGAATATTTTCTCTGAGTAAAACTCCTAATGGAATTCACTGATCTGTTTTTAGATGAAGAAAGTCTGTTTAAAATGAATGAACTTAAGCCTGACTGTTTTTTCAAACCATGCATCACAGTTTTAGTCAATGCCTAAGTTGTATGTGGTTATTCGCATATGTCTTGAGGAAATATAACCCTTGTGTAAACATGAGCGTTCGTGTGTTACGGGGAGAATTCTCCCAGATAGAGGTAAATGGAAACTATTCTAGGTTTCCATCAAGTGTGGCTTTTCATGTGCTGTGAGCTTTGTATTGCCATGGGGACAAATTCTGGTTTTAAATATGTTTCTATCAAGATGTCCCCTTCTTACACTATAAAAATGAAGGCCAAAGATGCATCAATCCAGAATGTGCTCTTTGTAACAGAGGGGTCCTCACAGAGAAATGCGCGTGGCCACAGTTCTCCTCTTTGGACAGAAATTCTTTCTCCCAATTCTGAGACTTTTTAACTTAAAGTGCCTTTTCCTAAGCGTCTCCCTTCCCAGCTCTGGCAGCATGAGAGGCGTTAGAGATCTAAGATACAACCCCTGTGTTCACTTAATCTGTGTATGCCTGGCTGGCATCAGGTCACACACTAAGCCTGGGGTGGACTTACTGATACAGTTTATTCCATTGTCTGATGTAGTTAGCTCTCTGTCACTACCACCTCCATTATGGCTTTCCAGGAGCTCTGTGGGAGGAGCTGTGATCGCCATTCCACAGCTTCTCTGAACAGCGGGTAGCAGGCTGAGTTCGCTTGCCGTGTTCCACATAAGGAGAGGTTCAGAGAGGGGACTAACCATCCTTTCCAGACCCTTACATAAGCTGTGCTAAGAGGTATGTGTGCACATGTGTGCACGCGCCTGAACACCATGCTCAGCAAGTGATCTGTGTGGAGAACGTTTTCTTCTTTGCCTTCGCACAAATCCAGCTGATGCACACATTCCGTGGTAGGGCCAGTGCTAACGGCTAAGTGTGAAAGACGGGTGCTCTGTACATCTCATTGCTTATGGTGTCTTGTCCACAGCTCCCCTGTTCTTAACACCCTGCCTCTTGCAAGGCCTCCTTGCCTAGGGTCTTTGCCTCTCCTTTGCTTTTGGGTGTTTTCCAGGTTGTGATAGTTAATTTGCTGCAAGAGTTGAAATTTTGTAGCATAGGGGAAAAATCATTTGTGCCCCTCTCATTAATGTTGTGTTGATTCCAAGTGCAAAAGAAATATATACTTGCCAGTACTAACCTGAATTTTGCATTTTATTGGATTTTAAGACCTCTTTTAGATATCCGTCAGTGTGGTAAAGAGAGGCTTTTAATTTAGTATCGTTCCTGACATACTCTTCATTCTCGGTGCTTAAAGAACAGGTTTCGGCCTTGTAAAAATTGCCCTGAAGTTTCTGTCTTAGCTCACGTGTGTGATGTTTCTCCCCACAGAGAGGTGCCTGGAGGACCATGAGATTGTGGTCCAAGTGGAGAGCACCATGCCAAGTGAAAGCAAATTCTTATTCAGAAAGAATTATGCGAAGTACGAGTTCTTTAAGAATCCAGTGGTAAGTCTCCTTTTGGGGTTAACTTTGTGGCTTTTGGAATTTGTACTTGGGTTGAATAGAATGCTACTTAGTGAAAGAGGCCTCACGTACAATGCCATCATAACTAGAAGTCATTAAGACTGGTGAAGGAGACTATCTCCTTCCTCAGAGAGTAGAGATGGTCACACTGGAACATATTGATCCAATATTCAGCAGAAGAACTACTCATTAATCATTGCAAATACCAGATACTGTTGATTGTATGTTGGAATGAACAGCAATCAGTGATTGGCATGCTGGCATCAACTCCTGGGTGTTTTGTTGGGTTTTTTTCCCCATTTCTTTTTTGGGTGGGGGGCTGTCACGTGACATAGTAGCAAAGTATATTTCGTGACATCTGAGCCTTTGGTTTTGTACTGAGTCACCAGGCAGACTGACAGTCAGCTCAGGGAGATCACTATCCATTTGTGATTGTGATAATTCCACTGGTTTATTGAAAAGAAAGAAAAGTAATGGGTTCTGGGTAATTCAGCCCAGTAAGCTTTTTGTACAACTGTGGTCACTTTATTGTTATTTATTTTGTGGTTGTGATTTTCTTTTGGTACTGTTGTTGTGCAGGTTTTGATAAAAGAATGAGAAGGGCTGTTATTTAACATACAAACTAAATATTGTGATCATACCTGAAAATTTTTTCACATTGGCAGGTGTGCCATCTGTGATAAGCTTGTTTTCTTCCCTCTCTCTCAGAACTTCTTCCCCGATCAGATGGTCACTTGGTGCCAGCAGTCCAATGGCAGTCAGGCCCAGCTTCTGCAGGTACTAAGCAAAACTGACTTCTCACTGAAATAGACTTGTTGAAATTTGAAATAAGGAACGGATTCTTGAAATCCTCCACCTTCTAAGGAAACTTAAAACATTATGTCCACCCCCTTGTGAGAGCCATTTGCTTATCTCAGTTTCAATACTAATTTTGCTGAGATTTCAAGAAGTTTGAAGGAAGAAAATTTCGCCTAACACCCCACCCCAAAGTATTTGAGAAATGTCAGCTATATATAATAATATAACTGCTTTCATTATTTTATGTGCATATTCCCTAATTTTAAAAATTTGTTCCTCCATAGAATTTTCTGAACTCTAGCAGCTGCCCTGAGATTCAAGGGTTCCTGCAGGTGAAGGAGCTTGGAAGAAAGTCTTGGAAGAAACTGTATGTGTGCCTGCGCAGATCTGGCCTCTATTACTCCACCAAGGGGACTTCAAAGGTAAAGTTTTAAAATATTTCATTTCTTCCTGCTGTAGGTATGCTCACTGTGAACTTGGGCTTAATTTTTAAATGCACCCAAACCTCTTTTATGCTAGTGATAACTTATTAATGAGCAATTTATATATGGCTATACACAAAGGGATCAGTATAGTGGTCTGTTGGAAACTGAATGGCAGCACACACAGCTGCTCCTTCATCCCATCAGTCCTGCACCTCTGGGATGCCCAGACATGGATCCCTACTGGGTTGAGCCTAGACCCTCCTGGCTGATTCAGTCAGTGCAGGGATATATTTGGTTTTCTTAATTTGGAACTCGGTTCCAGGCTGGCCTTAGAATAGATGCTGAATTGTTGTCGTCCTGTTTTCAGGAGCAAAATATGGTTTTGTCTCTGCTGGAGAAAATTTTAAAAACTACATAGTTCATATAAAATAAAATGAATCCATTACAACATGTAGCTGACATTTTTAGCTTATGTTATTGTTAGGATTACATGCTGTCATTTAAGTTTCATGTGTATGACCAATGGAAAGATGAGAGTTGCAAAGTGACTACAGACTTGAAAATGAGCTTTTAGCACTATAGACTAAAAATGTGACCCCACACTTGGCTTGACTGCTGTTTGCAGGAACCCAGACACCTGCAGCTGCTGGCTGACCTGGAGGAAAGCAGCATCTTCTACCTGATTGCTGGAAAGAAGCAGTACAATGCACCCAATGACCATGGGATGTGCATCAAGGTACTCCACGGGATGCTGCCCTTGGGCTGGGGCTGGGAACCATGCAGAGGATTCTTCTGCCCGCTATCTGGTTGCTGACGTAGTTTTTACACTGGCTTTACTGCGTGCTTAGGATTGGGTGGTTTTTGAATAGTCCATGCTCTAGGGAGTACTCAGTGGACTTGGTAACTTAAAGCCAGGTAGCTGTTGGCCTCCTGGGTGCAGCTTTTACCTGGTTGTAGTAAGGAGAAGCAATGGCTTGTTAAGAGAGGCAACTCCTGACCTGACACCTGATTATCTATAGCCACTAAATGAACTGTGTGGGCGTCTGGTCGTGAGGACTGACTGCAATACTGATGACCCTCTGTGTGTGTGTATATGGGAGCACTGCACATGGATATATATGTGTGCCTGTAGTCAAAACACGTGTACATAGGCACAAACATGCATTCGTATAAATCCTCACACACCATTGTACATACACACTGCTTGGCCAAGCCTTGTTCTTTTCCTCTTGGTGAGATTGTGGTGGTGTTTATTTATCACTCACTACACTGGGTATATACTTGCTCACTTTTGCACTGGTGGGGTTTTCATTTCTCCTCTAGCCAAACAAAGCTAAAATTGAGATGAAGGAGCTGCGTCTGCTCTGTGCTGAAGATGAGCAGATCCGTACTTGCTGGATGACAGCCTTCAGACTCCTCAAGGTACGTGACTCAAGGCTGTGGTGGCTGCATTTCACGCAGAACAACTGGATGTGAGTCCATCCTGGAACAAAAACGCTATGTTGTTTCTACCATTAAGTCAGAATTAATGTATCAAGTGTAGCTGTACATTCTTCTACTTAAGATCTCAGAGCCAGGTTTCCTAACTGAGCACTGTCAAGTGTTTGTGGAAATGTATTCTTTGTTAGCTAAAAGGGAAGCCCTGTGCATTATAGATCTCTGCCCACAAGATGCCCCCAATGAGTGGAGGCAGCCAAGAATGCCTCTAGATGTTTCCAAATGTCCTCTGAGTATCCAGAATTAAAAAATACCCCACAGTAGACAGTCCTCAGTTCTAAGCCAATGTAAAGTCTATCATCAAAGTAACGGAATGTAAGCTATCATCAAAGTAATGGAATGTAAGCCAGCCATGAAAGGAATACTTTTTATATGTTAAAATAATGAGATTTCTAGGTGTGGTGCACATGCCTAGAATACCAGCAATTGGAAGTGGAGACAGGAAGATTGTTGAGTTTGAGGACAGCTTAGACTTTTTACAGAGACCCTTTCTTTTTTAAAAAAAAAATTAATAATGAATGGTCTCTGTTTTAGAAAAACTACTAATTAAAAACCAAGTGTATATCAATATTAGGATGTCCTCCATTTTTGGGTAGGAGAAAGAGGCAAAGTCAAAATATGGTTTTGATTCTTTGGCACAGGAAAAAGAAAGGCTGCTGTGAGATAACCCCACTATCCAAGTAGGGACAGATGCTAGAGACGAACCTTTGTATTTCTCTATAGGTCTGGGTTTTTTGGTTTTTTTGGTTTTTTTTACCTGAAAATGTGTATCTTTTTAAGAAGGCAACAAAAGAAATAGAAAAATGGTATTGTACACTATAAAACAATGTATTTTATTAAGCTGGTGATACATAATCCAATTAGTAGGCTCCAGTTCTAAGGTACTGTGACATAGCTAATCCCAGGCATAAGTGACTGGGACAGCACTCATTGAGTGCAAATCAGGAGATCTGACACCATGGTAATGCTAACGTGGCACCATTAGCCTGTTCTGAACGTCGGTGCCTCTGCGCCCAACCTCATTCTCCTCACAGCGCTTTGTGTCATGATTGTCTCATTCACAGGTAACAACACTGAGGCTGGAGGGATGGCCGCTGGGGTGTGGCAGAGCCAGGTTGAGAGCAGCATTCTGGCTCCTGAGCTCACTTCCTAAGTACTGTGCTTTGCTGCCCTCCCCGAGAGCCCTGGGCAGTTGCATGTCCACTTCCTGTTTTGTTTTGGTTTGGTTTGTTGTTTTGATACAGGGTTTGTATGTGGCCCATGCTGGCCTCAAACTCAAAATATCTTTCTGTCTCAGCCTCCCCGGTATTTGGGATAGATCTGATTCTGCATTGAGTTCTAGTGCCCAAGCTACTGTGCAGGTATCATTTGATCCAGTGATCCACAGATTCCAAAGGTCTCAGGATACATCTTGAAGGGCACTTCTTGCAGGAGGCAGTGCCATACTTAGGAGTAGCCAGTCTCCAATGAGGTTATAGTAGAATTTTTTCTACTTCTATCATAACTCATTGTCATTCCTAAGCAGACCATAGGATGTGAACAGCTGTGTGATTGTTGCCTACCATACCCCAAACTGTTTCTTCTCTCCATATATTCTCCTGGTAGGAGTTGTCTTAGTTAAAATTGGAAGACAAGGTTGGGCAGGTCATGGCAGTACAGCCTCATACTGCCTTCAGAACAGGAAGTTCCAAGCCATAGGAAACCTAGAACCTCACCTGTTTCTTATACCTAATAACTTCCCCAAGGCTCTTCTTAGATGTGAGCAGCAGGCTGTAGAAAGTGAGATAAGGCAGGACCCTTGATCCCAAACCCTAATTGAGAACAGGGACTTCTAGGCCCTCAGGATATAATAAAGGCTCTTGAAAATGCCAGCTTACCACGTGCGCTTCTGGCTCTGTGTGTGGGTTTGCCTCTGTCCATTTCTCCTACCTGTCTATCTGTCTATCTTTGGCTAGGCAAGCACCCTACCAGTGAGTTCTATCCTCAGGCCTCTTTGTACACATTTTTAGGCAGAGTCTTTGTAGATTGCTCAGTCTGTGCTTAAGGTTTCTCTGTAACTCAAGCAGGACCTGACTGATACTCCTGCCTAAATGGGGATTTGCACCCATGTGCACTCTCTCTTCTTTCTTGAGGCCATGCTTCCTTATGGCCTCCATGTGTCATGGTGTCATGTCAAAGTCTCCCTTGAGCTGTTGGGAAAAGCCACCAATTGGTGGAGTTTGAACTAAAGATTACAGACTTGCTGTAGCACAGATAGCAAAATGTCAGACTGTATCTTCTCAGAATTAGTGTTAAGGTCTTGGCCTTTAATGCAAGAACAGGCCCTTGAGCTTCATCCTCTCAGACACTCTTGCTTGCTAGACATGGGCTTTATTTTTCCATCTGGAAAAAAAAATGAATTCAACACAGAGGTTTCCTTGTTTTATCACACGGTGAACATAGAGACCCTGGAAACCTAAATCATCACGCGAAGTCACCTCCCACCCTCCCTAGCCCTGTCTCATTACCATTTCTGATTAGTGGACGTGGACTTGGCACCAGCAGTGTTGAGAAAGTAATTTATATCATGTTGTGATCCTGGGGCTTCAAGAAGGAAAACTTTGTTATTTAAAGTTAACCAAGGACGACATCTGTAAGTGCTTGCATAGATATGCTTTCCTTTGAAAAAGGAAGAAAACCTAATTGCTAAAGACATTGCTGTGCTCAGTGTTCAATCTACTTAGTGGACAGTGCAGAACATAGAGTCGGGTTGTGTTCTGCATCCTTTTCTGTCACATCATTGAGTCATCTCTTGGAAACAAGACTGTGCCAGAGTGTTAGAAAGTTGTAACAGTTACCTACTTCTCCTGTTCTCCCTCCTTTTAGAAAAGTTCCTTAAACTGACGTAAAAATTCCCTCCACAAAATGTCTTGCTGTGTCAGCACAAGAGCCTGTCATTGTGGTTGCTTTGGTTTTAAATTGCCCCACCCTGAAAAGGCAATTAGGTTCATGTTCAGCAAGACAGCAGACCACCAAGAGGCACAAGGAGCCTCCTCTGCCAAAGTACTTTGACAGTAGGACTAGCACATTGGAAACAAAGAAGAAATTCACTGCAGCACTGTGTAGCAGCTAAATGAAGGAATCAACGTCATCGCGGCAGTGAGAAGGGCATACAGGGCAAAAGATGGCACTCAGTGGAACGAGGCCAGAGGAGCCTCGCCTATGGAGCCTAGGCATGCCAGGGAGGGCATAATACCAGGAATCACAAAAGGACTGGGGTGTCGCGGTGCTCTCAGCCTTTCCTCTCCAGATGTCCCATGTGTAAATACTCCCTCCCAGGTTCTCCTTTAGATGCCGAGACTTAGACCTAGGGTCCCACACAGGAGTCCTCAGTTACTGGAAGGAGACAGCTCCTGCTCATGGCAAAAATAAAACACATAAGACCAGTGGGACAAGTTTGCCCTGAAGCCAGTTGTGTTCATAGTGAGAGTGTATCCATTTGTAATCCTTCAGTCCGAGATGAGATGGTTTTTACCTATGGTTATGATTACCTAATGATATTAAAATACCCTTTGTCTTATAAAATATTATTGAGACCAAATGGAAGCTTTGGGTCAATTTTTGTTATGTGTTGATGTTAGTTATCTAATTTGATAAATCAGTTGTCAAACCTTAGGCAATTGGGGATTTTTTTTTCACCTGCCCCAAATTTATTTCTTTGTCATATATGAAATGTGAACATTCTGGATTTAGGCTTTTCCTTGCATTCTTTTCCTAAAAAAGTCAAATCAAGTGGTTTTCAAAGATTTTCGTAGCAGAATTCTTCCCCATTTCACAGCAAAATCTGTAACTACCAAGTATGACAAATAGAAAAAAAGGCCTGATTTTCTTTTAAATGTAGTTTATTAGAATATTATAGATGACAGGCATTCCCCCAGTCTTAGTAGCTTGTAACAGCAAAGACTTACTCCTACCCTTGGCCTGTTAGAACTTGGCAGAGGGAGTAACCACAGCCTGGGTTCCCATGGCCGGAAGAAAGGATAAGAGTACTGTCTCACTTTGCCAGTTAGATGCTCACACCTATAGTGGCCTATGCCACTTCTGAACCAGGGACATGGGCCATCAAATTACAGGACCCCAGGAAGACTGAGCCTAGTTGGACTTAATAGATTCCTTTTCATTAACATNAAAAAAAACAAAAAAAAAAACACCTCTTTTAAGTTTTCTTGTATTCCTGGAGTTGAGCTGTAGTCTTTGAAGCGTTCTTCAACCACGACTCTAAACCTTTTTGTTATCTTTGCATAAAACAGTAAACTTGCCTACCACCTCACTTGAGAACCTATATGTCTCACTACGTTACTAGAGAGAGATCTGTCCTTTTATTCAACATGTTGGGTCTTCCAGGGTTAATGGCCAGAATGAAAACTAGGTAATAAAGGGAATCTGTCAATACACAATGGGTTCACAAAGCAAATAGATTCCTTTCATTAGATCCCCAAACTCAACCCCATTTGTAATGTTAAACTCCTGTGAACTTTATTGATGCTTATGGTTCTTTATTATGTTAATTTATTAATTAGTTTCTTTAGGGGAATGTGTGTGGGCATGTGTGTGGAGGTCAGAGGACAACTTGGGGGAATCAGTTCTCTCTTTCCACCATGTGGGTTCTGGGGACCAAATTCAGGCTTAGTGATAAGCACCTTTCCTCACTGAGGCGTCGCATCAGCCCAGAAGGACATTTCTTCATGGCAAGTTCTGAATGTGGAGACATGGCTGTTCTCTTTATACAAAGAAACAAAACAGACCACTGTTACCTTAATCCTTCACTGCTGAGGAGAGTCACATTTAATTTGATGTGACTAGGAAGTGAGAGTCTACACTGCAGTGAAGCAGGAAACATTGTTAAGTCATACTTTCTTTTGCTTCTGAGGCAATAGAAGGAATTACAAAGGAAATACCATTAATTGGACTATACACGTATCTTTAAAGCCCAGTCAACTAAAATAAAAAAGGAAATGAAAGAAAGTAACTCTATAGACAGCTGGTGCATAAATGGCTAATGGCTTAACAATTTCAAGACTGTGTGAATGTAAGTACTACCATGTAGGTCCTTGTATTTTTAAGTAGAGACAATGTAAATTTATAGTCTTTCAACTACAGACAGTAAATATGAAAACAATGTACTTCCTTAGTAACTGAGATAAAATTCATAAAATACAATGCAAATAAAGTATAATTTTATGCATAATACCTACTTACAGAGATGATCTATTTAAAATAATTCATAGATCAAGGATAGAATGTAAAAGAAAATCAAAAGATCTGTCACATGAGTAATTATAAAAATTCCACAAGTTACAATTACAGTAGAACTTCTGAGGCAAATTTTTGGTTTTTTGAGACAGGGTTTCTCTGTGTAACAGCCCTTGCTGTCCTGGAACTAGTTCTATAGACCAGGCTAGCCTTGTACTCACAGAGATATACCTGCTTCTGTCTCCTAAGTGCTGGGATTAAAGGTGAACTTCACCACTGTCTGGCTAAGAGAGGCAAATTTTTAATGCTAAATGCATGTTTTTAAAAAGGAAATAAAAGGGTCTGGAGAGATGGCTCAGAGGTTAAGAGCACTGGCTGCTCTTCCAGAGGT
>LOJH01001556.1:1102-17210 GCA_001685095.1 Ellobius talpinus
TGTGTGTGTGTGTGTGTGTGTGTGTGTATACGTGTAAGTGAAAGAATAGCCTCAGATACTGTCCCTAAAAAGCAGGGTCTCTTATTGACCCGAGACTCACTAAGAAGGTCAAGTGATCTGGCTGGACAGAGAGCCCAGAGATCAACCTGTCCCCACCTGCCCGGGGCTGAGATTCCAAGTGCATCACTCAACCACCCAGTTTTTATGTTTGCTCCAGGAATTGAACTCAGATTTTTGTGTTTGGAGCAAGCACTTTGCTAGTTGAATTATTTCTCCAGCCCTTCTGCATTTTTACTTGAACTCAAACTTGTACGATCTACCTGATGGACTGCAGTCTCTATCAGGGAGCTATTCTGCACAAACTCTGGTTTGTAGGTGTGGATACACTTGGCCTTGGACCATCTCCTGAGTAATAACACCGAGGGAGAACCCAGGGTCCTGGCCCATCCTGAGATTACTTTCCCTCGGACACTTCTCTGAGCTGGACATGCACCCGGCTCTCCATGTTTCTCCAGATGTTCAAAAGGCAACAGAAGGCAACTTCTATTCCAGATGGAGAGTAGTAATAATAATGAGATGAATCTACCAAAACCGTTTACCAAGAGCAGACCAGGATCAGGGGGTAATGTTTTCTAAGCGAAAGTGGAGAGGGAAGAGGGGAAGAGAGATGAGGACACACCTAAGAATAACATCTAATTTGCTGCTCAGCCCATTCCAGGCCTGGAATGAAAAATGGGAGCTGCATACGGGGTGGCTTCAGGAAGACAGGCAAGCAAATCTGGGTACTTGCTTGTGGATGGAGTAGGAAGGGTCTGCTGCCAGGGTGGTAGCCTGTGGCATTCCATGGGGCAATCATTTGAATGTATCCTGCAGCTGTGCTCTCCTGGGGCGCTAAGGAAGGCAGCAAAATCACTCACTATGAGCTGGAGATTATGGAAACTCACAGTAAGGACTCTTGGAGGTAAGACCTGTCACCACTGAGGAGAAAGGAGCTTGGCTGGACCTTGGCCATGTGGAAGTGGCCAGGGAATAAATAGACCAAAGAAGGAAGAAAACTCTCATCTGAATGTGTGTAACATATAGGTCCAGAGGGCTGTGGGCTCACAGAATGTTCCAGAAAAACATCCAGCTTGGAATTCCCTTAGAATTCTGCATTCGTCTCCCTCCGTCTCAACTCAACTCAAGTGCATCACTAAGTTTCTCCTAGGTCAGCCCATCCTGCATAGACGATACTCCCCTCTACACAGGAGTGAAAGGATCCTCTCTTTGTCTAGCATCTATTACTAAATGCCCAGACCTGCAGTGGGACAGCTGGTTGGTGCCTGTGTTAATCTAACGTGTGTTTTCCTAACCCCCAGCACTAAGTGAGCCATTCTCTCAGTTAACTGGCAGAAAGGAGGGCCATATTATCAAGTAGCTGCTTGTAATTCAAAGAAACAAAGTTTAAAAATGAGGGTATCTCACTGCCAGGACACACTTTGCCACTAACACGTTTTGCAACTTAGGGCAAATCAGTTAACATCTGAAATGTAGTTTCTGCATTGATGAGGGAAACATACCTGCTTCTACCTCCCTTACATATCAACTTTGAGAATCAAGCATAAATAAACTAAAAGTGATTCTGAAAGTGTAGAACATGTTCCAAAATGCAAGCAAAAGTTAGGATTTGAGGGAAACCTAAGTCTTGATTTGTCATTAAATTAAGATTAAAAAATAAAGGAATTGGTCTACTGATCTTCCTCAACTCTTTCTTTACTCACCTCTGTCCCCCAGCCCCTGAAAAAATGCTCCAAGGCAATTCTTCAGCTCATATAGTCTGTTTTGTAGTTTCTTTGGAAATTGGAAAAAAAAGGAGTTAAATTTCAGTGCGGAATAAACATCTTGACTCTATCTGGAAGGGGAAATGCCTGTTTCCATTAAGCAATCCAATTTCAAGTCCTTCATCTGAGCCATAAGCCATCACTGTCCACTTGGAAGACAGAGAAACAAATCCTGATACAGGGTAGAGACTCTAGGAGTTGGTGTCTCACAGAGATTCTTATTTTCAAAAACTGTGGTGAGAACCGGGTTGGCAGCCAGAGCCACGCACAAGTGTGAGTGCTTGCCTGTTGTTCTGTTTCAGTATATACTACGGTGTAAAAGCAGGAAGCAATTTTTAGTTTCCCAACAGCTTTCAAGAGAAACATGGGTGGCTCCAGAGAAGGGAACCCACACCGAGATGTAAAGGAGAAACAGGAGAATGTATACACACATTGTATATATACATAAAGTTTGGGTTTGGTGAATAAACAATCTCAACTGGTACTTCTGTTAGTTTTCTCTCCAGTTTTCACCCCTTTGTTTCTTTCTAACAGACCCCCACCATGGATCAGGAGCCACACTCCTACCCACGGTCCTGTGTTTCACCTCTCACACATCCCGCCACCTTACCACTGATTGGTTTTGGGTGGGTATGTGCCCTTGCATAGTAAGGCACTAACTATGGAGAGGAGTCTTCTGGGAGGTCCACAAGAGAGAGCTCATTTCTTTCATGACACAGACTGTTGTTCTGCTGGAAGTTGTGGTTTGAACAAAGGCAGCCTCCTTGTGACGTTGATAGGCGCAAGCCAGAGACAGCCATTATGAGCTGTGAAAAACTTGCATATATATATATATATATATATATCATGTATATATACATAACAATACATGTATATAAGCCTCATGATTGAGTTCCGCTTCTAAATACCTACCCTCTGAATTTCTTTTCATTTGCTCTATGAACACTCTTATTGATGACCTCATTTGAGTTGGGGATCTTTTACAGTTGACAGTCAGTATTGTCCTAGCTAATTCATTTCCCATTCACACTAATACTTGCTGCTGACACTGTCGTAGCATTGAATGAACATGAGAACACAGGGCTAAGATGGTGCCTGGTATCATGTGCGAAGAAAACCTCACAAACCAATTGAACAGATTGCCAAACACATCCTTGTCCTAGGCACCATGCTAGGTTCTTTGAGTTGAAAACCCGAGATGAAATATGCTCATGAATTCAAGCATATGGCACAGCAAAAATTATACAAACATTGCTCCGAGCCATCATTTTCCCTCAGAAGAACCTCTGAAACTTTGGGTAACAAGTTGTTTATTTGTGTATATGAGTATTGAGTACTTGCTTGCCTATATATCTTTCTCAAACCACTTCAACTAAAAATGATTCTTCTAGAGTCCTGCATCTTGACTCAATCAGGACCTGCTAAATGGATGTTTATTTTGCATAAAGCAACTGTTACATTAGGCAGCATGGCTGTAGGGAATATAAAATTGTCAAGGACAATCCTTGTCTTCAAAAGGACTAGACTTTAAGAAGAAAGATGAATACTTACCACCTAAGTGCACCTATCCTACATCAACAACACAGACGGCAAACTCATGCGGAGTTGACCAGGGGTCAAATTGTTTCTGGCCAGGGTTATGGGACACTGCTCCATAAGAGACATGGGATTGAATCTGCACCTTGAAAAACATAAAGATTTTGAAAGCAGGGGTCAGGGCAGAATGAAAATACCACAGGTAGGAAAACAGCATTACCACAGGGTGGCAGAAGGATTCCCTTTAGGATCTGTTGACTGATGGATTAGAACGTTTGATGACAGAAACAGGACTCCAAGGTATCTTGACAATGCTGCCAGGATGAATTGCCAGTAAGGATGAAAATGAGCCAGCCTAGACGTATCATTTGGCATTTGCTTAGTAAAAAGGAAATGCACACAGTCACAGTTGCTGATAAGGAGAAGGCATTGTGTTTTGGTGAGTGCAACTGACATGGATCTGCAGTCCAGTAGGCCAGGAGGCCGAGGCAAGTCCATGACTCTCTGAAAACATGGTGCTTTGTATTTCTGTTCGTCAACCATCAAATAGATTTCATTCATTTTCTGTTGTTGCCATACAAAATTACCATAAGCACACAGGGTTTAAGACAACACAAATTGGTTTTCTTGCAGTTCTGGGGTTTAGAAGTGCAGCGTGGGTCTCACGGGGCTGAAATTTAGTTGCCCAGTCACTGATGTTTCCTGGGAGCTTCATGGGGTAATCCATTTCCTTTCTGGTTGTTGTTGGGATTTTATTCTTTGAATTCAAGGTTCTAAGGTGCCTGTTTGCTTGCTGTCTATAAGCTTAGGAGCATCCCAAGCTCCTAGAGGCTACCCCAGCCCTCAATCTTATGGTCCCTTTCTTCCACTTTCAAAGCTGGCCGTGAGTGGCAGGCCTGGTCCTCACATTGCTTCTCTCTGCTGGAGGAAACATTTGTAGCTCTTCAAGACTCAGTGGCTGGATGAGGTCTTTCACCTTAAAACTGTCTGTAAAGCCATCTAACATTATAATACTCATATGTGTATATATACTATACAAACACACATACACATACCATATGTTTACACAACACACACATTCATTTAGAGATTCACAGTGATTAAAATGTGAATACCTTGGGGGCATTATTCTGCCTATTAGCTACTTTCTTCTTGATCAGGACTGGGTACCACTACCTCAGCTGATCAGTGACAAAATGGAGTGACTCTTTGTAAGAATTATCATGGTGGCTGTAAAACTCAAAACCATATCATTCCTCAAGTGACAGTTGAGTGAAAAGCAAGAGTATTTACACTGGGTCATTAGGAATAAGGCCTGCCATAGAAATGGGCTTACTTTGTGCTACACAGAATATGCGGAATAAAGATAAAAAAGGAAGACAAGTTTTGTTTCAACACAGGGAACATAATAGTTGGTTTCCAAAAGCCAGCTCCAATAGATCCTGGTGAGCATGCTCTTCTTGCCGTTGCTACAGTCACCAAGAAGTCTTGTCACCAAGACTTGAGAGTCCAGTCACCAAGAGGTCTTGCAGTTTCCATTTTTGCAAACCCTGAGCTATTATATTAGAAGTGCCGCCATACTTCTATGAGAGATCCCAACAAAAGCAGTATTATCTGGTTTACCGCTATGTGGATTTCTACTCAAAGAATCAGAAACTGGATAAATGATTGTTTTAAAGACCTAAGTATTGGGGTGATTTGTGATGAAACAAAAGTAATTGTATTCCTGTCTCACTGATTTGTGTGTGTGTGTGTGAGTGTTGTGTGTTCAGTTCCCAGCTAACTGATACACCTACCTCACTTATTTGTGTGTGTGTTGTGTGTTCAGTTCCCAGCTAACTGATACACCTACCTCACTGATCGTGTGTTTGTACCCATATCCAAGATGAACGCTACCACTACCCTTCTGGTTGGGTATGTGTGTGTTTGTACATATGTCCAAGTACATTTTGAGTTGCTTGTTATACAAACCATATTTTTGCATAAGAGAATTTGTTTTTCTTCACCTTGGAATGGGAAAAAGGGACATTGACTTCCACAATTCGTCTCAGCTTTCATTTCCTTCACTGTGTTTGATTTAATGTGCTGCTGTCTAGGTATTACCTTGTGCACATCCTTTCCCCGACGTCATTGTTTCCCTGACAACTCAAGTGTGTAGAGCAGCTTCAGTCATTTTGCTGTCATAATTCATCCACCATTAAATTTTTTTAAATGTAAAGCAAAGATAAACTTATATTTATACCAGTATTGAAAAACAGATGATGTAAGCAAAGAGTGTGCTTCGAACAAATGAAAATATTCAAGATGGTGAAAGAAAAGGCAGAAGTCTCCAGGTACCCCAGGGCTCTGATACATGCTGCAGAGCTTCAGGTCACAGCATAGACGTTAACGTAGGATAAGAAATAGCTTTCTGTGATGGGAAGTCTTGGCTGTCACCTTGGTAGATTTAGATTCACCATGGAAACAAACAAATTTTTACTGAAAATGTTTTTGTTAAAAAATTTCTTTTCACATTAAAAAATAAAAAAATAGAAAATTAAAGATAAGCATTGAGCATCTGACTAAGCACAGACAGGTGGGTTTAGATTTGCTTTTGAGTCTTAGTCTTGTGGCAATTCAAATGAGACAAATGTAGATATTTCTCCTTCAAACCACGGTAGTTCCTATAAAGAGTACTTTACATATGCCACATCTTTTAAAACTAGTAATCCTGTGAGGTGTGTATTATTATTTCCTTCATTGTTAGATAAGGAAATGAGTGAAAAAATTATTAATAATTAATAAATAAAATACATATTTATATATAATGTACCATAATATTCAGATACATGTACAAATCATGGAATGGTAAATAAACTAATTCATCTATTTATTACCTCTCATAGTTAGCCATTTTGATGTTAAAATTACTTGTTTAGTTTAACTGAGCACATGTTCCAGAATTCTCTCTCACTAAAATAGTGAGAAAAATATGATGCCCTGCATTGTGATAAATTGGACTCTATTTGAATGAGAAGTTGTCTGTGATGAAAAGAGTATAGTTATCAAATAGCAATGTTCAGTATTCTAGAAAGCCACACTGAGGGAATGTGAGAGGAGACAAGTCACATCCCGTAGTGTCTGGTGATTGCAAGTCCTAATTTCCTCCTCTTCCATCCAGGGTGTTTCTTTCTAATGTGAATTCACTTACAGTGAACAAATATGGGGGCAATGGAAGCTGTAGTGTGGAAAGTGGAGGGAAACTACCCACATTGCCACCTAATCTTTGGAAATACCCTTGGGGACCTCAGATGGCCATTCTGTCACATATTCTCTGAAATTGTTCCAGATGCTGTCAAACCCTCCATTTGATTTACTCCTCGCAAACATCCTGCAAGATGGGTGGCATTGCTTTTATAAATAAATGAAATGAGCTCTGAGAGGGTGAGTGGCTTGCAGAAGTTGTCACAGGTGGAATGAAATGGAGCTGGCGCTACAGTTCATGTCTTCCTGCTTTTACCTGTGTCCTGTGTCCGCGTCCTTCTGCTTGAAAGCCCCTTGGAGGGCCAAACAGATGTGGCAAAAAAAAGTTAAAAATGGCATCCTGCAACTTTCAGGACTTCAGAATGTAAGATGTAAGGACCCTCAGTCATGGACAGTTGACGTTCAGTCTGTTTGCTCTCTATGCAATCGGATAGTTGAGAAACACTATTTTGGACTATGTTTCTCCATGATTCCCTGTATTTTTCGGAGGGGACAGGATGTGTTTAAAAGCTGGATTCTAGACAAGCTGTCTTTCCATTTTTCTCCTGCTATTAGCTATCTATTCATCCTGACAGTTCATGGATCTTTTTTGGCCACTGATGACCGTACTGTTTTCTTTGTGGACAGCAGGAAAGACAGCCCTGATGATAGACAAGGCCGTGTGGAATGAGGTGTGTGGCCTTACACAGGGTCTCTCTCTTAACCTTTCTAAGCCCCATTGTCAGAAGTGAGAGAGGCAGATGTGACTTGAAAAATCAGGTTCTGGAATGTTATCACTCTTCTGCTCCCAAGACAGAATTCCAGGGAGGGACTGTTTACTTTCTAAACCAAAGCACTGCTTGAGCGAGGGCTCTGTTTCCACCACTGCCACATCTTGTTAATGGGAGTGTCATGGATGGTTCAAAACCCTTGGTCCACTTCAGCTGTTTAAGTGCCTCTGCCAAGTGCACCACCAGTGAGTGAACATGGTACCAATAATAAGCTGGGCTGGTGAGATGGCTCTGCGGGTAAAAGCAATGGCCTGGCAACAGGATTTGATCTCTGGAACCCAGGGTAGAAGATGAGAACCAACTCCTTCAAGCCGTCTTCTGACTTTCATGCTCATGCTGTAGTATGTGGCCACCTTTGTGCACACACATTCACACACACACACGCACATGCACCATGCACACTAATGCACCACACACACACATGCACATTATGCACCACACACACGCACATGCACACACATACACATTATGCACACACACGCAATGCACCATGCACACTAATGCACCACACACACATGCACATTATGCACCACACACACGCACATGCACACACACACATACACATTATGCACACACACACGCAATGCACCATGCACACTAATGCAACACACACACATGCACATTATGCACCACACACACGCACATGCACACACACACATACACATTATGCACACACACACGCAATGCACCATGCACACTAATGCAACACACACACACATACACATACACAAACACATACACATACCTGTCAACACATAGCTTGGACTATTGTGGATAGGCTTACTTCCACTACCATGGTTCTCCTCTCTGCCATCATAGCCTTCCTCCTGCTTCCATTAACCTTACATGAGGAATTCCTGATTTGTGGAAATAACTTGATAATGTAATTTTTGGATAATCCACAGAGTCTAGGCTTTCTAAAAGTCATGTTGTGGAGAATCTCTAATAAAGAAAATGTCTCAATAAAGCAATCCCTGAGCTTTAACTGTTCTCAAAAGAAGAAAGAAATAAGTGATAGTATACTCTTGAGAAGCAGGCAACTATTATCTTGATGTCAAGACTAAAGTACAGCCTAGACTTCCATAAATAGCAAAGTATAATCAAATCAAAGGTTTTGATAGTGCAAGCTGCTTTCTCTCTTAGACTTTGTTTTGGGACCATTTGCCAGTGTGATGGTATGATAGTCTCTGTCTCCGCAGAAAGATTCAGAGGCCCATCCAAAAGAACCTTTAGAAAATTCTTTCTTGTTTTCTAGAGAAGAACATCAATGGTGGCTGTGTATCTGTCTCTCCTCAAATATTTTTGTGTTTCTTGTTTTGGAGACTCTTATTGCATCTGAATGAGCTATGTGAGGTGCCATGGAAAAAAATCAATCAGCAGTCCACCTGACTGGAAAGCCTAGAAACCACAACTGGTCCTGCAAGATAACCCCAACTATACAATAGGACACTTTTATCTCCACAGTCATCAAAAATTGTCTAATTGGACTATGAAGTCTGTTTAATAGGCGAGAACTCATGCTGAATCCTATAAACCCATTCAACCACCCATGGCTGGAGCAGTCATAAACCACAGTGGAGAACCTATTCCTGTTATTTTCCTAAGCCAATATAATCTTTGTTTTTTATTTTGGCTTTTTGAGACAGGATTTCTCTGTAGCTTTGGAGCCTGTCTGGGAACTGCTCTTGTAGACCAGTTTGGCCTCATACTCACAGAAATCCACCTGCCTCTGCCTCCTGTGTGCTGGGATTAAAGGCATGCACCACCACCACCTGGCAGCCAATATAATTTTTAAACTGTATTCTAAGTATTTATACCCATAGATAAGTGTAACTCTCACCCCTCTTCTGAGAAGCTTCTTTTTGTGGGAGATAGAGGCGTCTGCAGAAATCTACAACTGGTCAGTATGCAGAGAACAAGTGACTCTGGCGTATCTAACCCCAGTTGGTAACTCTACAAAGTAATCCTTTCATATGAATTTTGGGGAACACCAAGTAAAGAGGAATAGAAAGATTTTGAGAGTGGGAAGCAGAGGATGTGTAAATGTTTCATACATAAAGGGCAACAACGCAACAAATATAGATCCTTTGCTTTACAACCTGTTCTTTTGGTTGTTAGTTAAAAAAAAGTTTCCTGTATCATTTGATGAAGAATTAGGGAACAGGCTGCCTATTTGAGACTGTGTCTCCTCGCCCCATAGTCTAACTTCAGAATGATGAATACAGATGCCTGTGGATAAAGAAGAGTTAGGACATGGAGAAGTTTATCACCGAAGGAAAGACAGCAAGGAAATCAGAATGATTTGCTCCCTGAATATGTGAGCAATGGATGGGAAACCTAGCAATGACTCAGAGACAAGTACGTCGTAAGGAAACATCACGGGGAAAAAACTGGGATGAGATCAGAATCTAATCCTATAGGCTGCAACGTACCTGAGTGCTCTCAAATGAATCACTATCTCTCTCAAAAGCTCAGTTTTCACATGGAAAATGAGGCTGTGTGTGTGTGCATGCGTGTGTGCGTGTGCACATGCACGCATGTGCACTGGAGTTCATTTCTAATACTCTATCCTGTTCAAACATTTCGTGTTCTTTGGCTATGCCACATAGAGGCAATTAAAACCTGTGCTCTCTCTAAAACTTTGAGGTATTTTTCTCTTTAAAGAAACTGATGCAAGAATGGTATGATCCAACATAGTTTGAGTTTTGATTCATTTTACAGACTTCATGTCCAATTCCTTAGAATGTTAAACCGAAATCATCTTCTCATGTGTTTCAGAAAAGTCCAGGCATTTGGCTGAAACATAGAGCAAATGTCCCCTATTAATGTGTGACAGACCCATATGGAGAAAAGCTCTCTCTGCTTCCCATATGGCACCGCTGAATAGGGCTGTGAAATGGTTTCATGACCAGGTGGGTGGTTTATTTCTCAGGTTGGTGACAATTCTGTGTGACTTTCCCATAGAGAGGAAATGGAGAAAGAATTCTTCCGTTATAGCCCAGGGCTGTCAGCAAGGTCTATCGCATGGGCTATTAATTCTTCTGCCAAATTGAAGGAAGTGAACTATTATGAGGAAAACAAGCAAAAATTCAAACCAACATTCTCCGAATCCCAAGTTTCAACCCTGTAAAGATGAATCAGCTTTTTCCAAAGAAGATGTTCACCCCAACTCTACCCCAGTCAATGAAATAAGAGTGGTGTAGCTTCCTGTGAAGAGATAAAGCAAAGAACAGGTTCCCAAGTCCTGCAGTAAACTATAAGTCCAAAAATCAGGGCTAAGTGGGTTCAAGTTTTAGGTTAGTTTGAGTCCCCTGCCCCATCATGCTGAGTCAGCTGTTTTTTCCTAATGTTTAATACAGAGTTCACAAAGGAAAGAGACTGTGGTGCTAAAAAAAAATATGAAGAAAACCCTAGTCAATCCCTACTTTTGATATATTTCCACTTCTTGGAAAGAGCAAGATCAAACTGGAAAGAAAGCCGCACATGTCATCTCCACTGCCCCCCACCCCGAGCTTAAATTTAAACTAATCTTATTGTTCCTACAACCTGAGAGTGAAATCACAAGGCTCTTACTATTCGCAAATACTCTTCTCAACTTTGTTTTTTTTGACTCTTCCTTTCTCAGTGCTGTGAGTAATAGATCTAGTAAATGTGATCCTATGCACATTATATGTCAGATAATTAGAATTAAACATGTGTGCATAGCTTTCTAGGGTGTAAGCTGACATCATATGCAACTAGGCATGGATGTATAAAAAGTTCGCTGTAGAGAAAAGCAGTTAACTGAGAGAATATCAGGGAAGATGGATTTTGCCAACGGTCCTATTACACTCTAGAAAATCAGAAGCAGAAAAGCTATTAAAATAAATTTGCATATGCCATACAACTTTGCACATACATGTGCACACACATGTTATGATTTCCCAGAGATGGTTACGATAGTTATGAACTGGAAAGGTTCTAAATTGAAAACTCAAGAGGACTTGACTACTGGAAGGATTTGATCAGTAAGAGAAAGCTGCTCTTTCTTAAATAAACTTATGAAATACCAAAGGTGCCAAAAATTTAGGAATTTTATTAAAGATAACATAGTTCAAAGAAAAAATGTTCCTGTACTATTTACATGCCAAAACTGATCCATCTCTTCCTGACTATCAAGGGACCAGAAGCCCAGTGTCACAACATGGTGATCATTGACACACGTTTTTTTGCAGTAAACCAGCACGGCTAACAATCACTTGTGTTTCACCGGAGCCATTCGGGGTTCATTCACATGCTTATTGAGTTCAACTTTTGAGATCACTTATCATATTATCCTAATTCTCCTGCTTTCTGATTAAATATGTGAAATGACTTGAAACCAAGTAGTTCTGGGAGTCATCGAATGAGTGGGTTCAGGTAAGGGTGAATGGAAAAATTGCAAGTTATCCTCAAATTGGTGAAGAGATTTCGATCATTGATTTGGCTTACGCGGCACGTGTGGAGTGCATTTGCTCCAAAGGTCCCTATTAAATTCTCATACCTAGTTAATCTCCACACTCCAAAGGGTCCTTAATGGCTCAGAGTAGAGTGGATTTGCCACCAAGTAGAGTGGATTTGCCGCCAGTGAGTTAGCTTCACAAGATCATTGTCGTATTCTTAATGGAAGAAGGCAGACGTTCGCATACTTGTGCTTTGTAGCAGCTTTTGATCCGACCGATCAGTAGCTCCAAAGTGCAAAACTCTCAGTTTGACAGCCACAAGAGGGCGCTAGACCACTATATGGATCTCCTGTCCTTATCACCTGAAGCACAAAGCAAGGGTTAGTGTTGGCATAACACTGACTCTGAGAGTAGTACATAGCCACATACGCAGTGTGTTCTCAAGTCGGTGTCAGAGGCACTCTGTAATCACAGATGGTGTACTAAGTTGACCATGAAACATACACTCAGTTGGCATGTGTGGGTTGTGCTAAGAACAGTAGAATTCACATACGTTTTAAAAAATAATGAAATGGAGTCAGGTCCATTTCCAAAGTTCTAAGAAAAAGTCGGGTGGTACTTTAGGCTGTAAGTTTAAAAAGCATTGACGACAGCAGCACAGCAGGGGTAAACATTAGAGTTGGACAGATGGGAGCCTTCTACATCTGCTTTTGGAAAACCTCACAGTCAGCGAGACTCCTGCTGGTCACAAGATTCTCTCTAGTCTGGGATTTACACTGGGCGTCACCCAAGCTATTCATTTTCTCTACTCCTGAAGTGCTGTAACCTCATAAGCCTTCCAGAAAACTGGTCTCAGGCTAATGAACCCACACTTGCAAACCTCTTCTAAACACAGAACGAGGCTGGACAATTAACATTCCCCTTGAAAACAATGGCAAGAAATTCAATCAATAGATTAGTTTGAGTAAAATCAACAAAGGGATTATTTGGGTCAGTGAAGACGTGTCTTTCCAAATTCAAAAGAGCCAATCATATTAGTTCAGCCAAATGTGAATCAACATGGGGAAAAATAATCAGCAAGAATGTTCCTTGGGATCATGGAAATCACATCTAGGAATGAAGACGGACTTTCTTTTCTCTTTCAACAGTTACATTTAATATTGTATAGAAAATGTTTCTTTTGTTACCATAATCATGCTGAAAAATATTCTTTCCACTGAAGATGGATGGGTAGATAAGTAGAGATTAATAGATAGCATCAGACTGTGTGTTACAGAAATAAGTTATATAATAGGTCAAAGCAGAGACTATTGCAGCCGCAGGAACAAAGTGAAGTTGTCATTTTTCCAAAGCAGTGTTTATCTCTTTGGAGACAATGAATATATGAGCAACTTCATGTAGTCCCTCCTAATCATTAAGAGACATGCTTCCCATCCCTAGCTTTAATTAAATAATCTTCACTCTGGGTTCTAGACTAATCGCCTCCAGTTTTGTTTTATTTTTTTCACTTTGAAAAATAGCATGCATTTTATTTCTGGGAGAAGAGTGTGTTATTTTCAGGTGCATTTACACTGAACGACCCCCGTATCTGTGGCAGATGTGTCCTGATTCACATGTTAGTGCCTCTACTGTCTTCCCAGTTTCCTAAATGTTGACCCAGGCTATGGGTTCTGTGAGTTCATACTTTGTCCTGCTCTCAAGTTTTGCTTTCTGACTCCATTCACACTCTTCTCCCTGGGGGTTGATCTCCTTCTGGCGTTGCCTGTGGGGTGACATTCTTTTTCATGTTAGGTGTGCAGAGTCTGGTGATAATATCATGGATTCTTAGCTTGGCTTCAGTCAACTCTCTTTGCTTCTACTGTTTAGCTGGCCAATTTAAAATCTTATTTTTTTCTGACTTCTAGTTATCAATTACTTTATATTCTCTGTTTCTTGACTCTTTTATTAGCTTAACAGAATACTTCAACTTGTGACATTCTCTCCCCTAGTTCTGTTTTCAGAGGGTGACAGTGGTGATGCCCATCTTCTCTGAAAGTCACTTCATCTTCTGGGATTCCCGCAAAAACTCCAATGGAAGAGACCCAGGACCATCTCCCTATGGGGGCATTCTGAAGCTGCCTTTCTGGCTTGTCTTCCCTCTTTCGCCAAAGACAGGCGTTTTTAAATTAGGAAATGAAAATGATGGTTATAGTCTCTGCCAGCGGCTCATCTAGTGTGCTCCAGGGAAAATGTGGTTAACAGAGCTAATGTCTGTGGCAGGCGATGGCAGCTTATGGGAAACTGCAGAAACATACCAAGTGCCTCACCTTCAGATCAGGAGAAACGACTGGAGTGTTAGACCACAGAGGCTTCTAGCACAAGCCCCCGAAGTTATTCAGGAGCCTCGCCAGGAAACATACCTCCTCCAGTCGGTTCATGATAGGCACACAGGGAAAAAGGAACATGGAAGTTTTCCAAGATTTTGTTTCCATAGAGTACCAACCTAAACAAACCTGGTCCACAGGAACCTGTACGCAACTAGGCCAGGCAAATACGTATCCCAATCACCTGTGTTATATGGCGAGCAGTAACACAGCCTTTCTCCAGCCACCATGGAGACTGGTTCCAATGTCCTTTTGAGGTTTGTGATCCTGTGCATAATAGTCCTTCAGGATGGGATGGAGGGGTGGGTAAAAAAAAAATAGAAGAGGAAAATGTGGGAATTTGAGCCCTTTGTCTAAGCTCAGAACTGAGGCTAGGAAAATTCCACATTATCTTGGCTAAACAGTGGTTTTCTGCATCTGTCAATGTTGAAATTAGTTGGATTGTCTGAAATATTCAAAAGCTGTAGCTGCATAATTTTGTTTCATCTGCAGTTCAGATGCCAGAGGCCGATGACACAAGTCCCACTGGACGTGCTGCACGCCGCTGTGATGTCAGATGACACACAGGGGCTCTTGGGTGGAACTTGCCACACTGTCACCTTTAATCTACCTCCGACTGCTGAAATCTTGCACACTGCCCACCCCGCCCCATGCCACTGCGTCCATGGTATCTCCTGGTCCTGGCTCATCCCTCTCTAGTGCTCTCAATACATGGTGTGGCTTCTTAGACTCAGCTTGGCAAGTTTCCTCTTGCATTTAAGTCTATAATCGTGCGTCAAGGCTTGACATTGCCACAAGACACCTGCCTAAGATTGGGCCTCCAACTTCTTATCCTGGATATAGGAGGCACCACAGAGCTCTAGTCTCCTTCTGTGAAGTTAAAGACTGCCAGTGATTATTGGAAGGTGGGGAGATGTTTTCTTTAATGGTGTAGACATTAGGAGACTAACGTGGGCAGAAGAAAGGGCCCCAGGTGAAAGGAAGGGGCATACAGGAAGGTAACAGGGCAAATATAAACACAACACATGGCATAGATATGCATCAAACTGTCGAAAACAAAGAGAAACTCTTTCCCAGTGATGCCTGGAAAATAAATAAGCAAAACAAAAACAACTCTCCAAACCAGAAGCTACCTTTGACACTTTCAAAATGGAGAAGTCGCAGTTGCTATGTGTCCCAGGTACAGTAAGAACCCTGAAGAAATGAGGTTTACATTTGAGTAATAAAACACATCCCTTTCAATCATGTGATCACTTTTGGTCCCTGCATGAAGTCCTTTTTCCATCAGGAAAATGGAGACTGCCATACCCAGAGACGGAGAAGCAGAATCACTCTGCATAGAAAGGAGAGATGCAAATCAATGACCTGGATGTCATCTGTTCCTTTCTCTCCACCATCTGACCTCCCAGTATGCTCCTCGATCCTTCCCGAGAAAGAGCCCCAGGAAGCACAAAGGCTCTTCTATTTCCATCTTTTAGCTCCAACAAGATGAGGATCAGCAGGCTAGCAGACACACTTGGGAATAATGGCTGTGCTCTCTCAACAGGCCCCCTGCCCCCAGTGCCTTTATCCCAACTCAGAGTGACCTAGACAGAACAAGCTCTCTCTGTAATGACCGCTTCATCAGCAGGGGCTGTGGATTTAGTAGCAGGAAATATAAGCTTTTGTGGTCAGTGTGACGTCATCCCACCCACTAAACAGGCCTTTATAACTTGACCACAAAGAGGCATGAAAGGGGTAGACACACACACACAGGGAAAAAGGGCATGGGGCCGCAAGCAGTTGTCTGCCCTGAAAGGAGCATTGTGTCTTCCAAATGTTTCCCCAAAGCCTGATGTTTGGGCCGCAGTAGACAAACATCTGGGTGATATATGGTGTTTTCTCTACATCGTTCAATGCCCCATATCATTCTCTCTCTCTCTCTCTCTCTCTCTCTCTCTCTCTCTCTCTCTCTC
>LOJH01001556.1:32675-47981 GCA_001685095.1 Ellobius talpinus
TGTGTGTGTGTGTGTGTGTGTGTGTGTGTGTGTGTGTGTGTGTGTGTGCTTGCAACATGTATTTTTTGCTCAGCTGACCTGAAAGAGCCTGGAGTTCAATTTAGGCCTTGGGTCTTGCTTGTGAGATCTTTCTGTTCTCATTCCCCATTTCAGATAAATCAGCAAAACTTTGCTGTTGTCCCCAAAAAAAGCTAGGGCACCAGTTGCAGTCTTTTGGGACCTAGGTTGTCTAGGAGAAAGAAGGCGAACAATGGCACAGTGATGAAAACAGTTCTTATTCTTGCTTTCTGGAGAATCCAATAATCTTTTAGCAGTCATTAAGCAGAATACACTTCTTGACTTACTGAGAAAGTGTCACAGACTAAAACATGATGTGGAATTCCCCTATGTATGCTGTGAATATGTTTTATTACCATTGGTTAATTTAAAAAAGCTGTTTTGATCAATGGCTTAGCAGAGTAAAACCAGGTGAGAAATCCAAACAGAGATATAGAGAAAGAGTAGGCAGAGTCAAGGCCATGTGATTGCTGAAGGAGACAGATGCTAGAGACTACCGGTAAGCCAAAGCCTTGTGGCAATACCCAAATAATAGAAATGGGTTCATTTAAGATGTAAGAACTAGTTAGGAATATGCCTAAGTCGTGGACCAAGTAATGTAATTAATATACTTTCTGTATGATTATTTGGGTCTGGGCAGCCAGGAAATGAATGAGCTGCCTCTGATTACAAAATGGCACCCAATGTGGGGCTCAAACCCACAACCCTAGGATTAAGAGTCCCATTCTCTACCAATTCCAAGAGAAGTAAGTAGATTATGATATGGGGTGTTCCCACACATGTTTTCTGATGTGGGGTGTTTTTTCCTTTGCTTTTTAGTATATGTAGACCATAATGAGGAACATTTCTTAGTCCATATTCCTCCCATTATACCCCAGCCCAGAGCTGATTTGGTAGACAGCCAAAACTGTCATAACAATTTACAGTTGACCCCCATCAAGTGGTTTGTTTCCTAACTCTGCAAATGAAATGTCTTGTTTTCAAAAATTAATAAGTGGTATATGCAGGGGCATAGAAAGCACTAACACACCAGATTTACACATGTTAAAGAAATAACATATAAATCTATGTCCCTGATGGCTAGTGATAATAAAATCCTCAACAAAATACCAGAAAATGGAATTCAGATTTACATAAAAAGAATTATATACCATGACCAAGTAGAATTTATCCCAGCATTTAAGCTTGATGTAGCATATGAAAATCAATCAATGTACCACAAAACCGTAATAGAATTAGGGATCAAACACATATATCACTGAGCTAAATGCAGACAACCATTTGACATAATCCACAGCCTTTCATGATAAAAACGTTTGAGCTAAGAATAGAGGGGCATTAATAAGAATCCAAAGCTAATATCATTCCTAGCAATGAAAGACCACAACCTTTTCTTCAATACACTAGTAACACATAAGAATTCAATTCTTGCTACCTCTAAACAACATTGTTCTGGAGGTCCAACTCAATGAAGTCTTTGGCAAAGAGAACAGATATCCATACTGAATAGAAGAATTAAAACTGTATATCTTTAACATGATTTTTCTATCTAAAAAAATCTTAAACAGCCCCCACATACACATGTGTGCACACACATGTACACACACACAGGATTTTGAAGCAATAACAATATACAAAAACCTGTGAAAGTAAGCATTCTGAAATAAAGTTAGGAATAAAGTTCGTGATAACATAGGCAAATTGAGATTGAATTTTATAGTGTTTGGGGAACATTACAGTGAAAAAAATGTATCACTAAAAGAAATGAAAGAAGCGTTGAGTGGAAAGAGATACACTCATGACCCAGACTTAAGAGAAGCACAAGGACATTCTAAGAACTGATCTTCAGATTTAATATACATTCCTATCAAAAGACTAGCTTCCTCTTTTGAAGAAATTAACAAGATGATATTAGAATTTACATGAAAATGAGTGACACAGACTCACCAAACCAATCATAAATGAAATGAAAAGTTAGGAGATTCAGGTTTCTGAGTTTCTAAAATGAATGTAAAGGAACTGTGATTGAGACATTTTATACTGACCATAAAATAAAACTAAAATCTCTAAAACAATGTCATAAATTGATGATAACTTGATTTTTTACAATTATGCTAAGATAATTCAAAAAGGAGAAGTAATATTTTTTCAAACAAAACATCCTGGGGTAGCTTGATATTCACATGCAGAACTTTACAGTTGAGTAGCTTCTATGTGACGTTATATGGAAGTTGACTCAAGTGGGTTAAATGTGGGAGATAAGGCTCAAAAAAACTTCTTAGAAGAAATCATAGGAATGGATTTTCATTATTTTAGCATCAATGATGTGCCTGATATCAAAAAATGAAAGTTACAAGAGTAACTAGTAACAGGAAATACATCAAACTTCATCAAAATTAACAAGGAAAAATTGTATTTCAAAGAAGAGTACCAGGAGACCTAAAGTACAACTTGAACAATATGAGAAATTTTTCTAACTCTTGGATTTGATAAGGATTTTATTAATGTGTGTTTGTGCATATACCCATAAAAATAATCCACAAAAACTCATGCACTCAAATCCATATCCTGTTTTATTTATGTGGTGGGGGTATCTGTGTGAGCATAGGCATATATATGAGGGTGTTCACAGAGAGCATTGGATTCCCTGGAGCAGGTGTTACAGAGGTTTGAGCCAGCTGACATGAGGGTTAGAAACCAAGTTGGACTCCTCTGGGGAAGCAGAACACACTCTTAATGACCAAACCATCTTCTCCAGGCCCTCATATTTTCACATACAAACTGAGAGCTCTCATGATGACTCAGCAATAAGGAGATAACTCAATTGAAAATAGACAGAAGGTTGAACAGAAATTTCTCTGTAGAAAGCCTATAAATGGCCAGTAAGCACATGACAAGGTGCCCATCATTGAATAACAAAACCTAAGCAAAGAGATATCGCTTCTCACTCAGAGGGTTGAGTCTAACCAGAAAAACAGGCAACACTGAGACTTGGGGAAAAACTTGGTGTGATACCTTCATCCATTACTAACATAAGTGCAAGATGGTGCAGCTGCTTTCAAAATTGTTTTTTAATTCCTCAAAAACATTAAACAGAAACCATACTTATAATTCTACTCTTAGTTACAAACTCAAGATGAATGAAAATACTTATTCATCCAAAATCTGTGCATAAATATACATAGTAATATTCTTCATAATTGCCAAAAATAGTAGAAACAATCCAAGCATTCACACCACAAATAATAAGTGAAGAAAATGTGGTAAATGCATACGATGGAATATTATTTGTTGATTAAGAGGGGTGGAGTACTAATACACATGACATCATGGATGAACTCTGAAGACACTATCATTAGTAAAAGAACACATAGGGACACAAAAGACTATATATTATAGCATTCCGGTTGTACAAAATGTTCAGAAAAGGCAAATATATAGAGGCAGAAGGTAGATTGTATTTGCTGAGGACTATGGGAAGTTGGTATGCATGGAGCATCCTTCACGACTGATGAGACCCTTATGGAATTGGATAGTGATGGACATTGGATAACATGGTGGATAAACTAAAATGATGGGCTGTTCAGTTTGTAATTACAAAACTTTCTGAAGCAGTCAATCTCTTTGTATTCCCAATAGCAACACTTAAGGGGTCTAATTTGCCACTACCCTTTCTGTTGTCCATGTTTTCATAAAAGTCAGTTTGCTAGGTGTTAAATGATATCTTGTTGTATTTTCAGATTTGCATTTTCCTACTGACCAAGAGGTATATTATAGAGCATAAGTGAAATAATACAAAATTTATGTTTATTGGTTCTCAGTGCTGACACATTAAAATTCTGTAGTCTCTAAGTGATGGGACACTAGGCAGAACTTTTGTTCTGGTAGACTCCAGGACAGGGCCTGTCTGTCAGAAAGCCATGACTAAAATCTTGGGACTTGTAGTTACATTTTCTATCCTGCATGGTGACGAGAGGCATAGAGATTGAGTTCATAACTGACCATACTTGTGTGATGAAATCTGTTTTTCTTTTGAAATCCCTCAGCAAACACATCCTTGCATCTGAGGGTGGTGTGCCCCAACTCCTTGAGAAGCAAGTTCCTGGGCTTTACACCCTTTCAGACCTCACCCTGGAGTAGAGTTTGGAAGTAGAGTTTCACCTGAATGTCCATCTGTATCCTTTATCATATCCTTCACCATAAGCCAATAAACGTACGTATTTTCCTGAGTTCAGCAAATAGGGAGGAAAGCTTGGTAACCTCAAAGTGATATAAACCGTGGATTACCTGGAGAACTGCCATTATGATTGAGGCTTGAAATGGAGGAGAAACACTTTTATGGGCAAGAGACCTTAACCCACAGGGTCAGTACTAAGTGCAGGTGATGTGATAATTGAAATGCAGGATGCCGTGCTTGTGTTGGAGAACTGGCTGATGTTATGAAACACCCACCGACCCGCCCGCAAGTCTAGTGTGAAGAGTGAAGTTTTAGAAAAAGGTCTTTGTTCATTTGCACATGCATTATATCTGAACCAAAATGTACATTCTCCTAAACATCGAAGCACTGCTCTCATATATTTATCCAAGAGAAACAAAACAAATATCTGCACAGGGATTTGTACAAGGTCATTTAGGTCAGCTTTGAATTTGGAGTGGCTCAAACATTCATGAATGGAAGAATGAATAAACAAATTGTAGGTTTTTCATACATCTGTAAGCTATGCCCCATAAGTGACTCTCAGAACCAGCAAACTCAGTGGAAGAAGCAGGCCCCAAAGGTTTACTGCACACTTCAACTTTCATCATGTTGTAGTTTGGAAAAAGAAAAACTAGGACACATTTTGGTAAAAATCTGAAAAACGAAAAAAGTAAGTTCACAACTGTCTGTAACTCCAGTTCCAGGGGATCTGACACCATAGCACAGACATATGCACGCAGACAAAACACCAATGCACATTAAAGAAAAATAAATTTAAAAATGTTAAGGTGATTGAGATCTCCTATATTGATCAATATGAATGAATTACCTTATTAATACTTAGCCAATGTTGTTAGGAAGCCAGCAATGTGTCTCATCAGCTAGTTTTTAAAGTCCCAAAGGATGGACTAGGGAGAAGGATCACTGGACGAAGTGATGATCACAAAATCATGATGATGTGAGTTCAGATCCCCAGAACCCACATCAAAACCTGGTGCAGCAGCATGTGCCTGTAGGTATGTGGGGGAGATGGGGGCGAGGAGGAGATCTGGAGCTCAATAGTCAATGAGCCTATCTGAATTAGCATTCTTGAGGACTTAGAGTCTATGTCAATGGTTCAAAACCTGTGGGTCATGACCCCTTTGGGTGTCAAATGACCCCTTTACAGGAGTGGCTTGAGATCATTGGAACACACAGATATTTACCTGCCAAATTATAACATTAGCAAAGTTGCAATTATAAAGTAGCAATAGAAATAATTTTATGGTTGGAGGTCGCCACAACCCGAGGAACTATATTAAAGAGTTGTGCAATGTTAGGAAGGTTGGGAACCACTGGTCTAGTTGGAGAGTAATTGAGGAAGACATCAGTGTTGACCTCTGGCCTCCATATACATGTGCATATAACCGCATAAACACGTGTACACACATGTATCCCCCCAACACACACACACCTCTCAGAAGTCTTTCACTAAGCTAAAATCATAATAAAAAGTTAAAGGTTTTCATTTTAAGAGTTATTGAGCTTTAGCTGACATACACCACCGAAGATATTTAAGGTAGATGGTCTAATGGTTTCCTGGTGAGGGAGAGATGAAGACTGAAGGAGGTTTCAGAGAAACACAACAGCCTTCTGAGGAAAAGCCCATTGGTAACTGGGGAGTTGTTGCTATTAGAACATGAAAGCGTAGAGATCCAATGGCTTTAGCAGAAATAATTCTAGAAGGTAAGAAGCAGAATTAGTAACTGGCTGACCATTTTATTTTTACTTTATAGACTTTCTTAATGCCAGGAGAGCCCATGCTTCTCTGTTTGTATGGATTCTTTCTTTGTTTTTTTTGTTTCGTTTTGTCTTGTTTTCACATTGGCGTCTAAAGCATCTCAAATTCCTTGTCCTCCATTTTCAAAGATTTATTGTTGGTGGCAATGGGGTCAGAGTTGATGATGCTGCAGAAGAGGAAGAACTCTTTCTCCGAAATGAAATCTTAAACCAGTTCCTAGTCCCATAACTGCTCCCTGAAAGAGGGGGTCAATGAGTTCCTTGCCTATGTTTCTTTCAGGATTTTCTTCCCAAACCCTCACAGTCCTGGAATCCAGTATGTTTACTCTATACTGTAAGGATGATATATAATAAGAATGTGTGGGTTGAAAACAGTCTGGCAAGCTGGTCACTTGGGTTTTAAGGCATACCCACAGAACTGATCTCTAGCCTGGACACTGTGGTCCTGGGAGAAGGACCAAAGATCTAGCAGTCAGCCTCACCCTGAGTTCATTGAAGCATCCACATGACACGCTCATCCAACACAGAATATTCTTCCAGTAGCAACTTTGGCTTCGGTACCTTTGAGCAGCCAGCGACCAATCAGATCATCTAATAGTGTATTTCCCACCTCCTCTGCTCTAGTAATCAACACCTTTCTCACCTGCTGCATGCACTTAGCAAAAGGCAGTGCAAAATGGAAGCACCAAGAAGCAAGAAGTGAAAAAAGAATGTGCTGCCCTTGGGCTACAAATTCTACTTTCCCAACAGCTCCACCCTTCACCTCAGCCCCAAACCAACACATTTATTCCAATTTTCACCACATCAGCTGCGGGGAGGACCCTCCCTCTGGAAGCTGCCTGAGTTTTGCTGGGGCTGTGCTCCTACCCCAAGGGAATATCCACTCCACCATCACCCCCTGAGCCAGAAGAAGCCATTATGAAATTAACTGGCGATAAAACCAGTCACAGAGGGACTGTGGAGCATTTATCTTTTTCAAACGCCGTGTTGTTTTTGTCCATCTGGTTGCAGTTAGTGCAGAGGTATAATTTTCAGTGCTGTTCTTTTCTGGTAGACCATACAATTAAGGTATTTGAAAAACAAACAGCTCCTAACCACGGCACGGTGAAGAGCCCCTTTAGCAATCTGTGACCCATTTTCCCCGAGCAAACACAGTACTGTATCCAAGGCAGTCAGAAAGCAAGAGCTGAACGTCAGGAATTATTATTTAATGTAATAACCTAACCCCTTCTGGCACTTCTTGGAGGAAAGAAAAGGGGTGTGGGGAGGACAGAAAAGAGGCCGAAGATATAGCCTCTACTTGTGTGAATCCTTAGCAGCTTTTGGGGGGGTGTACAAGGGGAGGGGGCTTCCAAGAAAGGGTTTTGTATGTAGAGATTCTCAGAAGAAAAAGGCTCCATGCAGGCAAGCAGATTTAAAAAAGGGGGGGAGTGGATTATGGGATTTATTACAGAGAAGCATAGCACCCATTTTCTAAATGCTCCTAGATATATCCAGGTGACAACACACAAATGTACATGTCTCCCTTAAGAGGGGAAAATTATTGACACTATGGTCACTCTGGGCCATGAGACTAATTTTACCCTTAATAATGTATTCATCCAAATAAATGCCACATTCCAGTCTCATGAGAAAAGCCTCATGTATCTTTCTCCATGACTGAGATGGTTCAACCCAGTTTTGAAATTTTTTCTGAAGATTTTACAGGACCATGAAATGACTATTTTTGTTTGCTTTTCTCAAAAATGTTTCTCCCAGCTCTATCATTAATGTTGTTCAGCACCTCCATTTCTCAATGTCAGCCTGCTTCAAAACATGAAATAAAATAAGTCAAACCAAATTAAACCCAAACAAGGCGAAGGTATTCCACTTAAGAAGAAATTCTGAAGAATTGGTTTAGGGAAAGACTAAGTATTCTAAACCATAATTTAGACATGGAAGAAGACATGACTAACTTACAGTACCATCTCTATCCCGAAGTGGGTCACCTCTGTAAGGTCATGTTTTTTTTTACTTTCTTGGTCTGTCCTGACTTGCCCTGGAAGGACCTGCCATTCATTCTGAGTCTACTTCAAATTTAGTGAAGAGAGACAAGTTTCATGCTTCCTATTCAGAAGCAGGAGGGACCTCTCTTGACGATAATATACCCCCCATGCTGGGGAGGCATGTGGATGGGTTGGAGGTTGGAAGTTCTGGACCAAAGAATGTGTGCTTGGAGTCATGCTAGGTCCCTCATCCTGGCTTGGTTATTTAGAGGTGGGTTGTATTATACTGAGGTTGCTATTTTCCTCTATTGAGTGGATGACATTTGGAGACTCCAGATGAGAGAGACTGAGTGAGATAATCCTTTTAGAAAATTGTGGAAAGAAACGCATTATGAAACCAAGTATACAATAACTGTGTTTTCTAACCTCGAATCCACCCTCCAGCCCTTTCACACATTCCTTATAATGTACTCATGAAGTGCAATTGGCTGGGTTCTGGGTCAGCAAGTAATAGCTCCTGCCTTCAAGGGTCCCCAGCTCTACCCTCCCTTCTTGGCCTTAGTGTTCATTCCCAGCTCCTTGCTGTATCACATAGGCATGATGAATTCAATATGAGTGTCTATGTAGAAAACTTGTTTGGAAGACATAACTCAGCTCCTGTTTTCCAAAACGAGTATTGGTTATCATAAGGAAGAAAATCAAATCAAAAAATAATGGCAATAAGAAACATGTCTGGCTGGAATAAAAATGAAAATCCTATGAATTTGTTAAGTATGAAAAGCCATGGAAGCAAAATCAACTCTCTTCAACTGAGAGCCTCCTCTTTTATATTCGTTTCCATCTCAAGAGGACGTGGCTTAAGGAGAGGTCCTAGAATAGTGATCTAAAGACCGGGCTTGCATAGCTGTAATCCTAGCTCTGCAGAAGCTGAGGCAGGGAGGTGGTGAATTGGAAGCTAGCCTGGGCTATAGAGTGAAACCCTGCCTCAACCCTAACACAAACAAAAACTGTTTTCAGGCTCTGCTCACCCCTCACTCTCATCCATAGCTGCTGCTCTTTCTCTCTCATCCCAGGGTCCCCTCCCCGACCTTCCAGCCACCTGCACAGCTGAGTTCCTTACACCCCTCAGTCAGCTTCCGAGTGAAGTCACAGGGTATTTTGGTCTCGATGACAGAGGTGTGAATGGCAGCTTCCATCCTGCTCAGATGAGCTCATGCATGTGAATGCTCTTTGCAAGTTAAAAATCCCTGATTAGACACATGCAAGAGGGGGTTACTCTGCAACTGAAACCAAGTGGCCCGTGTGTATGACAGGCATGACAGAAGGGAAGGACCCTGCAATATCTTTCCAGTTGTGGTCTAGTTCCTTCTCCTGTTGACGATAGCACTATTTCCTACATGCCTTTCTGTTAGAATGAGTTAAGCTTACAACCTTAGGATACAAAGGATCAATAAAACAAAGGTTTTATTGATCAGACTTTGTTGCACAATATAAAGGGAGGTATGAAGCATCTCAAAGGATGAGAGCAACAAGACATCCTGTGAGTCCTCTCCGATGAGTGAGTCATGTAGAGTCATGTTGGTATGTAACAGAGTGTCTGCCTACAGTGGACTCCAGATGTGACCGTGGTGCTATAAAAAGATAATGGATCTAAAACATTCTATCATCTAGCAACCTTGCAGCCATTATGGTACCTCAGCATGTGTCCATAGTGATGGTGGTGCTAATCAGACCACAGTGTTGCCAGTCATATAAAAGTCCAGTGCATGTAGTTATGTGCAGCTTATAATTCTTGAAAGTGATAAACAGCTACGCCACTTCTCTATGAGTTTAGTGACTACTTATCAACATTATTTACTGTATTCATGCTTAGAAAAAAATTATCATAAAATAGCAAGTTATAGCATACTGGCAGCAGCTTTGTACAGCTCATATTTACCCCATCTATCCATTGCATATAGACTGATTGGCCTCTGCCATGCAAGTTTATAAGCATGCACTCCATGAATTTACATGGTGACGTCACCTGGTGATTGCTCAGGATGGATCCTCACTTTAAGCAACATATGACTGTATTTAGGGAATCCACAAGATATCTACAATGGTGATATGAAGATAACATTGAAGGCACAGAACTGTCTAATTGAGGGGAAGGTAGAAAGTGAGACAGACATTTTATTTTGATCCCTAATTTACCTGTTTGCTTTCTAGTTGGCCTAGACACAGACTCAGATCACCCAAGAGACAGAATCTTCTTGCCTCTGAAGGTTTTTTGAACAACTTATTCCTCACATTCTCAAGCAACTAATATATCTTAGAGACCAATTTGACCATCTACTCCCCTACGAAAATCTTCGCCAGGATCCAATTTCCTAAGCAAATCTCAACCATTTACTGAGACAGACTCTCTTTCACTGACTGCCTTTGCTGTTCCTCTTTCCTTACCACCGCCCCTTCTCAGTCTCTGCCCACTCTCTCTCAGCGTGTGTTACTCTTACCCTGGAATGGCTCTTCTCTGGTTCCTCTACACACTGTCAACAGAAGACTCTTTGACTTCACAGTGTGCTGTTCACTTCTTCCTTTTTTCTTCCTGTGGGACTCCCCCTCTTTCCTCAAAGTCACATCAAGACACCGTCTTTCTTTCACTGCAGCTGATCGCTGTCACTGCTGACATCCTCAAAGGACTTGACATATTTAATCAAAACCTAATAGCAGTAATTAGTGCATATGTTCCGGAGCCAGATTTTATTTAAATCCTGTCTCAGCTGTGCAACCTAGGATGATGGACTGAGTTATCTGTTCCCTGCTTTACTGATCTGTAAGTTGGGGGGAGGAGTTACTGTGAAAAATTGGTTAGAAAATACTCAGAGCACTATGTAGCATACAGTGCTCAATAAATGCCAGTAATCATTCCTAAGACTCACTCACCCCTCTGTCTCGTGATAAGACCAGTTCTCCTTGAGTAAAGGTTGGTTTCCAACACACACTTCTGCCCATGATGCAGCAAGTTTGCAAAGAATACAAAGAGTAGAAAAGGGAGAAAGGAACAGTCAAAAGGAATTAGTTAAGTTGTCCCACCAATGTGACATTTTACCTGTGTTCAGAAGATCCCAACTCCAGTCTTCAGGCTTGTGGGTGCAACCAATTAACCAATGAGTCATCTCCCCAATCCTGGATTGTTCTGTCTTAATCCCAACCCTAAGACAGCTCAATGAGGTCCTTCCTTGTTAACTCCACTTATCACGGTCTTCTTTCTACCATGAGATTATGAGAAGAAATACTTATGCTTTTATTGCAATAGTTCAGCTGTGTGAAAAACTCCTGAGGGGGGTAAATTTAATCTACAAATCAAAGAAGTTTAACATAAACTTCTGGATTTTAGATATTGAGCAGGTAAATATTTGGAGAAGGCCACTGTTCAATAATACATCCACATGATATTACTGAACAGGTTTTTTTTACATCAGTTGGAAGCATTAGCACTGTGAGTTGGTGCTCTTGGGTAAGAGGGAGATACATAGTTTCCAGCAAATTAAGGCATTCTTCAAAAGCCACCACACTAAACAAATGGAAGCGTGCACTCTGGTGCATCCATCAGATTTCTTCTTATTTTAAGATCTTTTAAAACGCATTTTCCTGGGTCCCTTTATTTTGTGTTTTCTCAGATAGAACTCAACACTGATCACCATGCAAAATGATCAAAAGTACAGATGCAGTATTTTAAGTAATCGGAAGAAAACAGGCAACCTGAAGCTAGGAGTTAATAAAATTGGGAAATGTTCATAGGAAGCATATGAAGTCCATTTCACTGTTTTCTCTATGCATAGACTATCACATCAGTATCAGTGGCTGTCAGTCAAAGAACTAGAAGTAAAGACATGGGCCATAATTTGGTTCATTAGAAACTGAAGGCAAAAGTCAGGTGTGGTCATGATTAGATGACATGGTTGTTTTTGTACACATATCCTGTACATGTGTAAGCACACACAGTTGGACCCTGGTGTGAGCATAGAAACCAGGGTAGTGTATTTGTTGCAACTGGAAGCTACAAAGTAAAAGCTAGATGTAGTGAACAAGTTAGAACTGGGACAGAAGTCTCTGGTGTTTCAATCTCCGTATACCCAAATGATAAGAAAAATCAAAGAGTCTCCTAGTGTCATACATCTTCCCTGATGGTCAATCAGCATGTGATTTTGGACTTAAAGTCCATATTACCAAGCTGTTGGGAATAGCATAAGCCTGTCTATTTAAGTCTCAAGGAAATATATGTTATTGCCAGGTGTGATGGCACAAGACTTTAGTCCTAGCACTGGGGAGGCAGAGGCAGTCAGATCTCTGAGTTTGAGGCCTGTCTGATCTACAGAGTGAGATTTAGGACAGCCACATTACATGGAGAAACCCTACTTCAAAAAACCATATGTGTGTTTATGTATGTATGTGTATATATGCATATGTATGTAGATATGTATATGTATGCACGTACATACGTGTGTATACGTATATGTATGTGTGTGTTATCACAGAGAATTGAGGCGCCTTTATATTTTAGAATTCAGTTCATTCTTTCTGTAGCTCTATGACCTCTATGACCCATGTATTCTTCTAGCAACTTGGGCACTATCATGTACCGTCTTTTAGGTGGTGGGAACTGTGTCATACCCAAATCCACACAGGGAAAGGAAGGAGAAATCACCCTGATGCTTTCCTTAGAACAGTGTATTATATTACTATTCCATATACGGCAGGGCTTGTCAATGTTGAGAAAAGAATAAAAATGAGGCCATAATTAAGCCTAAAATGAGACCTTAATGGATATTCTGTTGCCTGTGCATATACAGGAAACAGCAAGGAGCAAGGGGAAAGGAAAAGGAAGAAAAACAAATTGATGTGTGTTTGCTGTTCATCATTTTAGATCCTGTATACACAAAGACTGGCAGGATGGCATAAAGCATCGTTGGGAGCTCAAGTGACATCAGGGAAGCTGATATGACAGAAGTGAAGCAAACACAGGTCTGGAGACAGATATACTTAAGAGTGTGGCTCAAAAGAAAACTGACAGTGACTTTAGGCTTGATGCTTCCTGGACCATGGCGCCCATGAATACTGCTATTCATTCTCTCCAGATAAGTGACAGAAAGGAGGAACTTTTGTGGGCACTGAAGGATGAATGCCGTGGACTTCTCCATCACAGCTGGAAGGTTGACTGCAGAGTAGAGAGATCATTGAAACTACAGGATCTGATTGGCTAGGATGTAAGTAATAAGTGGTCACACAGCCAGGTGGTGGTGGACTCCTTTAATCCAGGTACTCAGGAGGCAGAGAAAGGTGGGTCTCTGTTAGTTCAAGACCAGGATGGTACACAGAGTGAGATCCAGGACAAGTGGGTATACACAGAGAAACTCTGTCTCAAAAAACAAGCAAGAAATGGGGGGGTGTCACACTAGTACTTTTTTCAACTGAAACCACAAGTTAAGGCTAAAAACAAAATCATTTGGCTATCTAGGAAACTATCAAGAAGGAAACCATTCCTATAAGGCAGTAGAGAATAAACAAGGAAGGAGAATTCAAGGGAAATTATAGATATATCACTGACCTTTTTGGGAAAAGCCAGATGGTATATACTATAAAGCAATAAATATTATAAAAAGTCAGATTAAGAAAAAGAATGAAAAAGAGAAACAGGAGGCTCTCGGAGACACAGACTGTGACTGCACAGAGCAGACCTACAGGTGAGTGGCCAGCCCTCCCGCTGGACAGCCCAGTCTCTAGGCTCTAGGCCCCGGAAGCAAAACCCTGAAACCCTCCCCCCACATCTGCCTCAGCTGCACTAGTTGGCCAGCAGGCAAGCCTCCTGCAGGCAGGCTGCCCCAACACCCCATCGAAGACTGTAATCTTCAGGTCCTACTCTGCCCCCAAACCCACCCATTCCGGGAGACCCCAGAGGCTCCCTGAGGCACAGACAGCAACTGCACACAGAGTGGACCAAGAGCAGCTCCCTCAGACACAGACAGAAACTGCAGTGATCAATGGAAACTCTGAACGCCGGAAGGTCCTGGACAGTTGTACTGCAGACCCTAAGAGACCACATATGCAAACCCAGACTACTATACACTATACCCAGCAAAAATTTAACTCATTATAGACAAAGAAAACAAGATAGTCCATGAGTAAATCAGATCTAAACAACACCTGTCCACAAATTCAGTCTTATAGAAAGTACTAGGAAAAAAACCCAATCCAAAGAAGTTAGCTGCAACCCACAAAAACACAGGCAACAGATAGCCAGCCTCACACCAGCAAACCCTGAAGAAGGGAAACACATAAACACTACTACCAAAAATAACAGAAATTAACAATCACTGTCCATTAATATCTCTTAATATCAATGGACTCAATTCACCTACAAAAAGACACAGGCTAAGAGAATGAATAGAAAAGCAGAATCCATCCTTCTGCTGTATACAAGAAACACACCTCAAACTCAAAGACAGGCATTACCTCAGCCTGTAAAGGGTTGAGAAAAGATTTTCCAATCAAATGGGCATAAGAAACAAGTGGGTGTACCTAAGCTAATATCTAACAAAATAGACTTCAAAGTAAAATCAATCAAAAGAGATGAATAAGGATGCTTCATATTCATCACAGGGAAAATCCATCAAGATGAAGTCTCAGTTCTGAACATCTATGCCCCAAATACAAGAGCATCTACATATGTAAAAAAATATTACTAAAGCTTAAATCACACATCAAACCCCACACACTAATAGTAGAAAACTTCATTACACTACTCTCACCAAGGGGCAGGTGTGGCAGACAGAAACTTAACAGAGAAATAAGAGATTTCTTATTATCTATTATTTCAGAGAAATAATAGATGTCATGACTCAAATGGACTTAACAGACATCTATAGAACAATCCACCCAAACACAAAAGAATATACCTTCTTCTCAGCACCTCATGGAATCTTCTCTAAAACTGACTATATACTTGGAAACAAAGCAAACAAAAAATGTGGAATAACCCCCTGTATCATATCAGATTACCATGACTTAAAGTTAGAATTCAACAACAATTGCAGAAAACCTACAAACTTATGAAAGTTGAGCAATTCTCAGTTGAATCACCCCTGGGTCAAGGAAGAAATAAAGAAATTAAAAAACTTCCTAAAATTCAATGAAAATAAATGTACAAACCTATGGGACAATATTAAAGCAGTGCTAAGAGGAATGTCGTAGCACTAAGTGCCTACATAAAGAAAGTGGAGAAATCTCACACTAGCAACTTAA
>LOJH01001557.1:0-10176 GCA_001685095.1 Ellobius talpinus
TGTGTGTATATGTGTGTGTATATATATATGTGTATATATATATATAGAGAGAGAGAGAGAGAGAGTAGGTGGAGTCAGGGAGATGCCATGTAGCTGCCAGAGGAGAAAGACACTAGCTGCCAGCTGGAACCTTGCTGATAGGCCACAAGCTTCATGGTAAAATATAAAATAATAGAAATGGGTTAACTTAAGATGTAAGAGCTAGCTGGAAATATACATAAGCTAATAAGCCAAGCAGTGATTTAATTAATAGAGTTTCTGAATGATTATTTCTGGTCTGGGAAGCCGGGAACGAACAAACAGTTTCTGCCAATAAGGCTCCAAGGCCCAGCTTCTCACTCCAAAGATGTGAGATCCCACAGTAACTGCTCTATAGGACCAGAGCCAACTATCCACTGTCCTCCCCAGGCTCTGTGGCTTGTCCTGTGACCAGCAGCACCCAAATCTTAATCAGCATTTTTACAGCCCAGGCCTTATATCCCTTGCAACTGTCAACTTCCTTTCAAGTTTCCCTCTCTGTCTTTCCTGTGCTGATCCTTTCTGTAGGTGTCCCTAGATTAATGACCCCTGAGCCAGGCCTTCATCAGATGCTGCCTCTTCTCCTGCCAAGGAATCGGGTACTTTGGGTGGCCTGTGCCTTAAAGCGCTAGCAAACATGGTGACTTTCAATTGGGGTTCATGGTTGAGTCTCAAAGAGATAAACTGTGAGAGAGTGAGTTACCTTATTTTGTTCTTTGTGTAAAATGTCATTTAACAGGACTGACAGTAGGAAACTTACTGACTCAATAGCAGTAAGCCCAGAGAGGGGAGGCCCCGACTTTTTCATGGTCATGCCACTGAGTAGCTCTCACTAGGACTAATCTCCGGGTTAATATAAAAAAACCAGCCTGCCTTGCAGCTCCGATGGAGATCAAAGGAGGGACTCATGTCAACACAGTCAAGAGCATAGGAGGAACAGTATTAAAAGCAATGCTTTCCTCTAAAATTTGTTTATATACTTGTTTTGGAGGCCAGGTTTCTTGTAGCTCAGGTTGGCCTTGAACTCTATGTAGTAAAGGATGGCTTGAATTTCTGGCCTCCCTGCCTCCAGCTCCGGAGGGAATGGATTACAAAGACACATTCCTACGTTCAGTTCTCTCTAGCATTTATAACTTCTTTTCATCTTCTTCCATGGCTAACTTTCACTGGTACCACTCTCCTGTACCTGTTGATTTTATTGTTATCTTTCTGGTCCCTCCGAACCCCATCTCCTCCCTCCCCCATTGATGTGAATTGCATAGAGACTTCAGGTGCAAAATCCGGTTGATTATTCTCTCTAACCCAGCAGCCTAGACCCCTGATTTGGAGTAACTTCAGGCAACCGCCAACACACAGACATCTGCCACTTGTTTACCTGGCCTGGTCCTCATCACCCACCTCAGAGTTCTGGTTGGCCTAGAAGGAAGAAAGCTGGTGGAACATCTCCATCATTAATCCCTTCCATCCCAAACTTTCCACTTGCTGCATGACAGTGGCAGTGGCTCCAAGAGTCTCTGCCATTGGTCCTGCACTAAATCCATCGGTCTTATAAATGGGAAAAGGATGGGCAAGTCAGGGGTCTGGAGATGAGAGTTCTGAAGGAAATATTTTCCATCACAACCCAAGTCATGTCATGATGCAAGATAGCTCTGTCCTAGTCCTCCAGTCCAGGTAGAAAGCATCTTAATCCCAGGGGCTCTACTTCCAAGCCAAAGCTACAGTGCAGCCTCTTCAGTAACAATAAATTCAAGGACATCAAACTGTGAGCTACATTCAGGGGACGCTTGGCTGGACTCACCTGTCCCAGGTGATCAGTGACTATAAATCCAACAACAAATAATGCTTCAGTCTGGAGCAGCTTAAAACTCTTGGCTTTGGAATTTAATTTGTTTTGTCTCCTGCCACAGATCTTTGTCTCCTGCCCAACCCCCAGCTCCTGTAGTGATAAATACTATGAGTCTTCTGCAGAGTTGAGTTCTATATCTTTTTCGATTCATTTTGGAATGAAGTAGTCTATGAGGCATGGAGGTGGGTGCTCATTTAAGAAAATTAACACAGAAGAGAGAACTCCTTTCACTCGGCAAATGGTGCCTCTTCAAAGTGAGATCTCAAAGTGCACTTCGGATTGGATCTCTTAAGGAGACTGAAATCTTAATGTGTTTGAATTTGTAAAGACTGGGGGACTTTGAAAATTATTCTGATTTTAATGTGAGATCTTGGGGATCAATAAGAGAGGAAGGGCTGAGGTTTAATAGTGATGCACGTGTGTGTCAAGCTGACAAATGGTCTTTTGTACTGGCTGGTTTTGTGTGTCAATTTGACACAAGCTAGAGTCATCAGAGAGAAAAGAGCCTCGGCTGAGGAAATGCCTCCATGAGACCCAGTTGTAAGGCATTTTCTCAATTAATGATCAACGGGGAGGGCCCAGTCCATGGTAGGTGGGCCATCCCTGGGCTGGTGGTCCTGGGTTCTATAAGAAAGCAGACTGAACAAGCCGTGCAGAGCAAACCAGTAAGTAGCACCTCTCCATGGCCTCTGCATCAGCTCTTGCCTCCAGGATCCTGCCCTGTTTGAGTTCCTGTTCTTAGTTCCTTCAATGATGGACCGTGATCTGCTTTTGGGGCATGGTGTTTTGTTGTAGCAATAGAAACCCTATGACCTCTAGGGGTTGTACGTAATGCTCCATAATCTGCATATTTAATCATCTCCCCAGGTGTGCTGGTTGGGTTTTTTCTTGTGTTTTGTCTGCTTGATCTAGTAAGAGCGAACCTTAATTGAGAAAATACCTCCATCAGATTAGCCTATAGGCAAGTCTGTGAGACATTTTCTTGATGATTGGTGTGAGAGGGCCCAGCTCACTGGAGCTGGTGATCCTGGATTGCATTTTAAAAAAAAAGCAAGCTGATCCAGTCAGTAAGCAGCCTTCCTCCATTGTCTCTCTTTCAGTTCCTGCCTCCAGGTTTCTGTCTTGCTTGAGTTCCTGCCTTGCCTTCCCTTGATGATATACCATATTCAGAATATGTAAGCCAAACAAGACCTTCCCCCACCCCCACCTATGTTGTCTTTGATCACAGTGTTTATCTCAGCAGTAGGAAGCAAATTAGGATACCAGGTGGTTGGGCATAGACAGCACCTACATCATACTTTGGAAAAACCCTCTATTAGGTCTTAAAGCTGAGGTGTTCCCCATGTGCCTAGGGTTCTGCAAAGTTTGTAGGTTCAGTCCCTGCTCCATTGCCCTTCAATCTGAAAAACCTTTCTTCATCTTAGAGTTGGGCTCAGATTCCAGTGATGACAACCACAAACCCAAGGGCCAGAAACCCCAGATAGATAAGACTGAAGTCTTTTAATCACAAGGACTGGGAATGAGTGTAAAGATGGAGGAATCAGAGACATGAGAGGGGAAAGATCTCTCCACAGCACTAGGTACACCAAGTGGTCTTGAGAGGCGGCCTACTAGTTGTTGCAAGATTGACCTTCCTCCAAGAATGACCTTGAGAATGAAGGCCTGGCCCAGGATCTGCCTTTTACCCTCACGCTAGTCCTAGTCTTAACTATGTGATATCTTTCGATTATTGTCTTCCTCACAAGAGAGTAGGCCATATACAGCAGGCATCTGCTTTGTGGACCAGAAATTTTAACCTCCAGAGTGCAGTGAATTAGTATACTGGATGGAGGCATAGATAAAACTCACGGAGATCTCTTCTATGCGATAAGAAATGAGTGTTGATGGACTTCCAAGAGAGTGGGGAAGGCAAAGCAGAGACTGTGAAACACTCACCAGGGTCTCAATGCTGGGGTTAAACTCGCCAGACTTTGGCAAGCTTTCTAACTTTTAACAATCTACACATTTTACAGTTTTACATAGCCTGTCCCAAGAAACATCATCTTCTTGATAATGTAACAGGACTGAGGCACTTATGAACTCATAGAGACTATGACATCAGGCACAGGACCTGCACAGACTCAAACCAGAAAGAACTCCAGACCTGAGAAAGGGGAGTGGACAGGAAGTCCCATCCCTAACCAAGAGGCACTGTTGATAATTGATACCTACTAGGTACTCATGGTTTCGGTGAACTTTTTGTATTGTTTTGATATTGTTTTGTCTTGTTGCTTTTTTTTTACTAGTTTGTCTGTTTTGATTTTTATGGCTTGTTTGTTTGCTTGTTTGTTTTTTAAGAAAAAGGAAGGAAGAAAGGGAGGAAGGAAGGAAAGAAGGAAGGGAAAGGAAAAAAGGAATACCATGATGTTGGATGGATAGGGAGGTCAGGAAGATCTGAAAGAGTTAGATGGCATAGAGAAAAAAATACATGATTAAATACATATTTTATAAAGATGAATACATGTTATCCAGTCTGGGTATCTATAGCAGAAAACAGAAGGGACTTAAGGCTAGACTTTCATGTCTCCCTAAAGGGTTGGGGTCCCGGTAGCCTCCCAGCTTTATGACTGTGCATCGCCCTCTAGTGACCAGGTTGTGTCACTATAATTTTGTGACATTTCTTGAAAATTGGAGCTTCTTATATTTACAGGTCAGGCTTGAGTGTAATTGACAAGTATTACAAGCATCTATGAGCTATATTAAACCCACCAATATCATTTATCATTTTGACACCTGACAACTTCATAGACAACATATGTCTAAGACAGGACCAGATGAAAGGATGTAGCAATGAGCAGGTCATATATACCCCCTACCTGGATGCTCTTACATCCTTAGGAGGGGAGAGGATACTTGGTAACCACACCAAAGGAAGACAAACAGCACTGGGAGGAGTCTGGGGAAGGAAACACACACAACTAATGCAGAATTTAAGAAATGGTGGCTACTATTCAGGGAATGTCTCTCAAAAAAATGCCTCTGGGCAAGCTTGAACTTTATGAGCTTGAGGTATTGAGGGCAGGCCAGGGGTACCTGGAGTAGAGAAAGGTACTTCCTTATTGAGTCAGTTTCCTATCCATGTGAAAACAGGCCCGAGAAAAAAATGTTGAGTGTGTTACAGTGTCACAGCCTTTGGCGGGGACAGAGATGAGGTCTGGGTGCCCGAGGTAGACCCTCCCACTCAGGACACAAAGAGCAACAGGGTGGGAGAGGGTAGCACATGTGGTGGGGGCATTCGTCCAGAGTGATACAGGTACAATAGCAACTGTGAGGTACTCGACAGGCTTTATGGGCCCCCCTGTTCATTTGTCAGAAGAGACGACAGTACAGAGAATGGCTGTTTCATGAGCAGTGATTGCTAAGCCCCTTCTCCCACATCTCCTGTATCCAGGTCCTAAGAGTCAGAACCCTATCTCCTACAGCACCCCACCTGCCCTGGGTTCTCTCAGTCTGTGATGCATCAGTCCGGGTCCATCACTGTTACCCGGAAGTTCCAGGACTCACATGCACAAGCTGTGTGTACCCCTGTACTCCACCCTGCCCCATGGCTGCCATGCTGAGCTCCTACCTGTGTTCCCTTTCTCCCTGAAGAGCCTGACCACTAACTGTTCTTGTGCCTCCAAATCCTGACGAGGCACCGCTCATCTCCTAGCCTCAGCTGGAACACCTTCTCTGCCAGATACACTCCTGACCTTCCCCAGGACCACTGAGAACACGGAATGCCTGACCTTCCCCAGGACCACTGAGAACACGGAATGCTGGCAGTCTATGTCCCGATCTTTCTCTGCAACTAAGCTCAAAAGAGCCCAGAAGCCGAGGTCTGTCTACCTCACTTTCTCCCAGACAGTTTACATAGTCCCGATCCCTCAGAAGGTGCCCCAAGACCATCTAATCAATGAGTAAGTGAATAAATTGAAGCAAATGGCTCTCCCCAGAGCTGCTGCTTTTTACCATCATGCCTGTGTTTGTCTTTCTAGGTCCCCCACCCCCTTGACTCCTGCCCTCTTGATGTCTAACAGGGGCCTGCTTATTGTTGTAATCTGGCCCAAGAGAAAGAAAACAGTCTGTTCATAGCCCAGACAGTGACTTGTCAAGCTTATTACTTGTGGCAGCTGCTGGTGTCTCCTAAACACAGCGATAGTGAGGGGGGACATGACAGTAAAGAGCTGTTCACGTGTAAAAGTTAGATATTCTCCTCTCTGGAATTTATTTTCTTTGTGAGTAGTAATCTAACTGGAAATTGGTTTTTTACATGAATGTTTATAGTGTTCTGAGGCTTGGCTCCTTGGAAAAGTATACAAAGTCACCTCAGACCCTAAGACCAACATGCTCTACAAGGTGTCTTAGGCAAAGTCGCTGCAGGGTAAAACAACAGGTTTCCCATCCTGCAGGCAAGAAGGACCCTGGCATGCTCATAGATGCTACATGTGGATCCTGGAGATGTTCACTGGTGGTACATATAGATCCTGATGATGCTCACTGATGGTACATATGAATCCTGGAGATGTTCACTGATGAAACATATGGATCCTGGTGATGCTCACTGATGGTACATATGGATCCTGGAGATGCTCACTGATGGTACATATGGATCCTGGAGATGCTCACTGATGGTACATATGGATCCTGGAGATACTCATTGCTGGTACATATGGATCCTGGAGATGCTCAGTGATGGTACATATGGATCCTGGAGATGCTCACTGATGGTATTAAAGAGTCACTGTGCCTCAGGCTCTCAGGTGGGTGTATTGCAAAGGGTCAGGCTGTTCCCTGCCCTTCACAGAACTAACATTCCAGCTTAAAATGCATAGTTGTGCAGTTTATTCCAATTGTTCAATGGCATCTGAAATCCAAACCCAAGAGTGGAAAGTCAGAGGTGCAAGAGAACACAGCATGGGATGCCTGGCCCCTCCCAAGAGTCAGGACAGCCAGTGGCTCTGAAGCTAGAATCGCAAGACTGAGAGCTGAAGAGTGAGCAGTGCTAACTAGGAGTGTGCGCACATGTACATGGTGTGTGCGAGTTTGGGAGCATCTGTCTGCCACAACTATATTCTGTGTGAACACACAGTTTTGTATGTGTATATTGTGTGCACAAGTGTTCTGTGTGTTTCTGCATGTTCTTGCAAAGTCTATATTTGTAAGGACTCTATATGCCACAACTATATCATGCATCAATGTGTGTGTCTGTACACAAACATATGCATAAGCATGCGCATGCAGTTTGCAGGTGCACGTGCATATGAGTGTCCCAGAACATGAGTGTCTCATGTAGACACTCCTAGATATGATTCATTGTCTCAACCTCCTCAACCTTCTGGCCTCCACCATGACAACCAGTCAGTCATAAAGCAGACCTCGTGATTTCTCTTCATGGAGCAGTGTTCTCAAGCCTCTCTGGCTCATAGATCCTTCCAGTAAAAACAGAGCTACCTAAGCTCCCCCAGGTTGACTGCATGATAGTTATTCTGACAGATGTGTGATGAAGGGTCCTCACTTGCTTCTCCTCAAACCCAGGGAAGAGGGGCTCTATCATCCCATTTTGCAGAAGAAACAGGACGGGGGGGGACCACTCTTTGATGGTTGCAGCTGTGCCTTGAACATAGGTCTGTATGTTCCCGAAGCATGTGCTCTACTCACTGAACCATTTCCCATGACTAGAGCAAGGGACAGGGCAGGGACCTCTCCACAATTACTATTCCTGCAACACCCCTAGATCAGCACTCACTGAAAAGGCTCCCAGAAAGCCCCTGCCCTGTCCACCTGTGGACTCACTGTGTGGTCCTGGGAAAGCCCCCCCACTTCTTTTTTGCCCTGGAGAGTTTCCCACTTCTCTGCCATTCTGCATGGACAGCCTAGCTCCACCACCCCCACACTGCAGACAGCTTACATAATCATGCCAAAGCAGTTTCTTCCTCTCTGACATGACTCCCACAGTGGCACACTCCCAACCACTGCAGAGGGATTAACTGAGCTTGTGACCTCCTGGTGCATGCTCCCATGCCCATGGCTATCGCTGAGGCTGAGGACAAGGGAGAATTGCTGAAAAAGCCAGCTGAGGAAGCACTGACTGATAGATGTTCTCATACCCACTCATCTTCTAACTGCCTTGTGACCTTGGCTGAGGTTCACTTAGCTGTCCAACTTTCCTCCCTTGAAAATGGGAATTGAAAACATACCCACTTTTTAGGTTTGCTTAAGTGAATAGAGGAATAGTTCTTAATGCTGGACCACTACCTCTATATATTGAGCAAAATTATAAACAAAGATTGGAGTATAGTTTTTTGTTGAATATTTGGTGTCAACACTCCGGTTTAATATTCCAAAGTGACCCTAGCATATAGATCTTTATTATCCCATGTTACAGAAGAGAATGTCAATGCTCCAAGAGGGAAAGGAATTTTCCCAAGGTAACACAGCTAGAAGCAGCAAAGCCATGACTGAATTTAACTCTGCCTGACTTCAAGTCCAAAGCATGTGTCTGCCGGGCAATTTTCTCATGTCAGGATAGAAAGCATATGTGATCAGACTTCCTACACCCTCTTCCTGAGTTCACCCAGCCTGGCCAAGGTCTGATGTCTGAACCTTAAAGGGAGGAAGCAAGAGTAACAGGTGGTTTGTCAAGGAGCCTTGAAAGCCTCGTGCTAGAACTGAGAACCCGCTAAGATCTGGAAGCAGGCAAGTTGAAGGGGGAGGAGGGCAGACCGCAGAGCAGACGTTCCAGTGTTGGTCCCATGGCAAATGTGACACCAGAGTCTGTGCCAGCTCAGTGCCATGTGACATGGAACAAGCCATTCTCTTTCTGTTAGGGGACACCAGGTTGCCACTGGGCCCAGAGCCTGGGAATCCAGAAACCCCAGGACTAACTCATGGTTCTGCAGAGTATGAATTTTCAGAGACTGCATAGAGGAAGTGCCAGTTTCCTCACATCACCATGGAAACTGAATTAATTAGTGCACAAAAGCCTCGGGACAGCACCTCACTCATAGTAAGAACTAGATGCATCAGTGTTTTATATTGTGGAAACCGTGAGTAAAAGAAGGCTGGATATTGGGATAAGGATGCCCTTGGCTATGTCAGAACAGCTGGCATGAAGTAGCTTTTCATTCTGCTTCATTCTGCTTTATTTCATTCAGACAAGCTCTCATTATATAGCATAAAATGGTCTTCAGCTTACAATCCTCCTGCCTCAGCCTCTGAAATGCTGGGATTACAGGTCTATGCCACCATTCTTCAACCCCTAAGTGACTTCAATAAGCTTTATTAGTTTCCCCCGTGTGAATGGAGGTGGTTCAAGGCTGGAGTATATCCCCCAAGAGCCTTTATTTCTTTCTCCCACCATTTTTTTTACATATTACCCATGGCACCCCTTCATGGCTGTAGCAGTTCCAGACACCACATCCTAACAAAGTTGCACCCAGAACCAGAAGGGCAAGAACAGAGAAATCTTTCTCACACCTAAATTTCTGTTATAGAAAGGAAGAAAATATCTCCCAGAAGCCTCTGAGAAATTGCCTTTTTCTGCCAGGAACAGAGAGGGTCATGGAACCATCTCTGACCCCTATGGGAAGATGATTAGAAAAGCAAGGTTCTAGCATTTTCCATCATGGTTTGGAGCTGTACTACTTGGCAAGGAAGGCAGAGAAGACGTGTCGGTGGATGGGCAGCCTCAGTTTGCAGGATCATCTTGAGAAGAAAATGTCGGGGGAAAGTACAGGAACATGATGGGAAAGAACGGCACACGTTCCAGACAGCATCAGAGTTCTCATGAGGGACAAGCCGATGCCTGCAGGACAGGCCTAAAGTCAGAAAAATGGAAGCCAATAATTTCAGAGAGACCAGCTCTTACTCATGGCTATGGCAGGCAGGAGAGAGGAACATTTAAAAAAAAAAGCCAGCTCATGGCCCTGACCACTAACAATGACATTATGTGGCCTGCTGACAACTCAGGGTCTAGAGAGTAAGGATAGCCAACTTCCCTCTTCAAAGCTATTTTGATGGCAGAAGTATAAGAAAACATTTGTTTAGAAAATGCCTTGATGTGGCTGGATACAGCAGCACTTGGAAGGCCAAGGGAAGAGGATTATAAATTTGAGACTTTGACAGAGAGGGAAGAGGAAAGGAAAGGTCAAAGGGCAGAGAAGGAGTGGGAACGAGAGCACCAAGCAGGCTGCTTGGTAGTGAAGTATTAGTGCTCTAGCAATGCTAGATCAAGAAGGGTGTGTGTGTGTGTGTGTGTGTGTGTGTGTGTGTGTATGTATGTGTGTGTATGT
>LOJH01001557.1:19559-29600 GCA_001685095.1 Ellobius talpinus
CCTTTGGAAGAGCAGGCAATGCTCTTAACCTCTGAGCCATCTCTCCAGCCTCCAGCGCCCTTGTTTTAATACCATTGCTACCGCTTGCTGCTCGTCACACGGCAAGCATTTCACAGGTACCATCTTGTTGGACCTTCACAACATTTTTAGAAGACATCTTCTCTTCCTCGTTTGGCAGACGAAGCCAAGCAGATATAAAGCAGCAAATTAGTTGCTTAGAATCTGCTAGGTGGAATTTGAACCTCAGAGCCCTGTCCCCCCAGCCTTCAATTCCAAGACTGAAGTGTGCTTTCTTACAGTTCTTTCTTATGGTTCCAGATACGTTGCTATGTCTCAGACATAGGCCTGGAGGCCAACTGTAGAACACCATCTGCCTGGAAAGAACACGGTATTTTGTCTTCTCTCTTCTGCTGCCTTCATTCTGGGGACATTTGCTGGGGAGGCATGTATAATCAGAATTACAACAAGCATAAACAATATTAAGCAAGGAACATATGCTAAACATTTTAATAGACATTCTATCCTATGGCTTGAAATCCACAATGAACTTCCTTGGGTCTCAAATGAATGCCTTTGAGAGTCACTTTATTCAATGACTAATCTCTGCCTTCAAGGTTGTTCCAGGGAATTAGGAAAATAAGGAAAGGATGAGAAGGCAGATGGGAATCTGTGCTAAGGAAGTTTTTATACAAAACCTCTGCCAGTCTTTCGGCTGGCTGGACAATATTCTTAGAGGAAAGGCAGGGGCCCTTGTCGGGGCCTCCCAGATCATCTTCCACATCCCCTTCGAGTGGTTTCAGAGAAGCTCTTTCTCTTATGTCAAATTCCTCTCTCTCTATTAGGCTCTCAGAGCATCCTTCAGCACAGGGGTAGAATCAGAAAGCAGTGCCTGAGAAAAGACAGGATCCAGTTATTTAATCCCTTTAATATCCTCATGTGTAGTTTGTGTAATATCTGTTTTATGTCCTTTGCAAGATCCTAAAATAAAACTAAGTGCTTTGTAAATCATTAAGAGCTCTGCCAATTGTTTCTAATCAGGATCGAGAGACTGCCTGGACCCATCCCAAGGGTTTCCAACACTTTCAGGAAAGCCAATATGCAGAGCTGAAGTGGAGGTGATCAATAAGTGTTTACACCCTCTCCTTGTTTGAGAAGCCTTGTTTCAGTGGCTGCAGTAACCTGTAAACTCAGTCACTACCCTGTTACCAAGGCCATCTGTAAACCTAGGCATCTCCTCAAGAAGCCATTACTAAGCTGGGCGGTGGTGGCGCACACCTTTAATCTCAGCACTTGGGAGACAGAGGCAAGTGGATGTCTGTGAGTTCAAGGCCAGCCTGGTCTACAAGAGCTAGTTCCAGGACAAGCACCAAGGCAACAGAGAAATCTTTTCTAGAGAAGAAGAAACAAGAAGAAGAAGGAGAAAGAGGAGGAAGAGGAGGAGGAGAAGGAGGAGGAGGAAGAGGAGGAAGAGGAAGAGGAAGAGGAAGCAGACACCTAAAGGCACATCTCCGAGTCTCAGTAGCCTCTTCAGAAGGGGACGCTCTGATGGGTAGCCAACTCCAGATATAGAAATGTTCTTGGAGTTGCCAGAGTAAACTTATCACCTTCCAAGGTGTTTACTCCATCAATCAGCTCCACCCATATTTAATTAGTGTTAAGTAATTTTAATTACCAACCTTCTCTACTCACCGAGACAATTTCTGATTTCCATGGACCTGGTAGAAAGAACCCCAGATTTTAAGGCTGAAAGAAGGGTTTAATTCTAGAAAATTAGCTACTAAATGTTAAACACCTGCTGTGTGCCAGGCACTGTGCCAAGCACATGATGCCATGGTGACGTGTACTGCCCGGGCAATCCTTGAAGAGAAACCACTCCCATTTTATAGATAAGGATAGGAATCCACATGCCCACCTTGGGTGACATAACTGAAATATAAGCTAAGTCTTGTTCACCTGTCGGCAGAATGTGAATAAACAGCTAACAGCAGGGGAGTCATGGTAATCAAATAAGCACTTGGGTCAATGTCATTCAAGGTTCAGCTTGTCAGAGCAGTGGTGTTCATATCACCTTAAAACGTGCTAGTCACGAAGAATGCAAAATCCCATTCCAAGGGAATCGGAATCTGGGTTTGCTCCTCGGTAACGCGCATGTACATTTAACTGTAGAGGGCTGCCAACCTAAGAGGTTGCTGGCCTGGGGGTGTGAATTACAGTAGGAGACTTCTGCCTCGTTACCGTCTTCTCATTCAGCTAGTGAGAGCATGTTTGTCTCATCACTTCTTTGTCCTTTTCAACATTTAATGTGAACACCGATCAGCTGAGGGTTTTACGAAAGTGCAGATTCTTCACAGTGGGTCCTGCATGGCCTCCAGGCGCTGTCTGTACGCTCGATACACTCCCAGATGGTGAAGGGGGCCCTGGACCATGTTCTCGATGAGGGAGGAAGCTGACAGGCTGAATGCTCTAATCTGCAAAGTGGAAATGAGTCCTTGGACGTGGATGGCTTCTCTAGGGGACCGACACCTCTAATAGGCCACACCTGGGGGCAGTGGCCACCGTCACGGACAGCACCTCTCTACTAGGGCACACCTAGGGGCAGATGCCTCTCTGGCCCCTTTTGCTCTCAGCACCTTGCTCTTGGTCCATCACAAAAGAAGTTAAGTGTCAATACTGGTTAAACAAATTGATTCTAGCTAGCCCTTGCCTTTCCCCTGCCTATCTGTGGCTGGTCCGTGGCTTCTAGACACAAAAACCTCTACACTACACTCAAGACCTTCAGAGTCCTTCTGGCCTGACTCTTCCCTACCCATCCTCCATTCCATCACGGCACCTGACTTTCTCCTGTTTCTCAAATGCTGAGTCTGCCCAGAGTCTTGGTACCTGCTCTCCTCTGAGCCCTGAATGCCCTTCCTCCTGCTTGTACACAGCTGTGGACACCTGGCCCTTCATAGCTCAGCTCAAATTTCACCTCCTCAGCAGGCTTCCCGTGACTGCCCTATCTAACCTGGGGCCATCCATATCTCATCCCCAAACTAACATGCGGCTTTTTCTTTCTTTTCCATTGGCACAATTAATTTAAAAAAAAATGTATTTTTAGTTACATGCCATTTCTCCTATCCACGCTCTGATTCTTTATAAAAGCATTGATCTCATCTGCTAGCTCTGGTACACAGTCAGTGCTCAGTAAATAGCTATGGACACATGAGTGATCTAACATATTCGCTTCTGGTGCAGAAGCTAGGGAAAGGGGAGACTGGGTACCATGGGAAGGAAGGAGAGAAAGTCATAAATGTGGAGGGAGATGCTGGTAACTTCACTCTAGAGAGTAGAAAGGATTTTCCGGCAATGGTAGGTAGAGTCAACTGCTCAGAGCAGAATGAACAGTGTGGCAGGCCTGGAGGCTTGGGGAACAGGGCACACAGTTACCTGGTGGAGACTGTCTGCCCCATTCCTGCCTCGCCCATGCCTCTGGGCAGGACAGCCCATTTAGGTGTAATAGCATTGGTAGGAAGAGTCCCGCAGCTTAGTAAGATGAGGTCACTGCCTCTCTCAGGCAAGTCCTTGTCACACACTCTCAGCCCGGAGGTGACCAGTCTTCCAAGAAGGTCAGACAAGACACTGGGAGGGGCCCTGCAGATGTCCACCGATGTCTGTCCAAAGTCATAAAACAGCAAGACGGAAGACTCACAACACAGTTCCCCAGACTCAGTGCAGAATCATTCCCCCTCCCTAACCCAGGAAGTTGATAAAAAGCCAGTTAGAATCCTAATAAAAGAGATGTTCTAAGCTGAAAAGCACTGAAGTACACAATGAGTTGTGCATCATGGGCTCAGTGGAGGTCATTCACTCTTACCCAAGTCCTGACTCCTGTCCTGAGGTATCAGACTGAAGTACGTGCTTTTGACACCAGTGCATTAAGGAAACTGGATGGCTTTGTGTGCCTCTAGGTGTCTCTGGAACCATATTAATGGCGATCTTAAAGTTCTATCCACATAAGCCAAAACTGCAGGTCAACTCAGGCCAAAAGTATAATAATAAATGAATTTATCAGTAATAATAACTAAGATGTTTATGAGCTATGCAATAGGCAGTTAGTGTGAAAGAGCACATGCTCACTTTATACGTGGTCCTGTTGGCTCCTGAGGATCCCAGCCAGGGGATAGCAGGTGGAGCAGGCCCTTCTTCATCTCCTTTATGCTCCTCCAGTACATCACCCTAGAAAACTTTGCATCGGACTGGCAAGGTGGCTCAGTGAATAAAGAAAGGTGCTTGCCGCAAAGCCTGACAACCTGAGTTCGAGCCTCAGGACCCACATGGTAGAGGTAAAGAACCAGTTCCTACAAGTTGTTTTCTGGTGTCCACACACATACCGTTGGCATGCTTGTGCCCTCTCCACTCACACACACATACTTATAAAAATAAATGGAATAAAAGTAATTTTTAAGTGAATAAGGATACTCTTTCTACTCAGAAGAAAAATCTATTTTCATTCAAAATACGTTTTACTAAACAGAGATGTTCCTTGGGTTAAAAAGAAGGCAAAGAAGGCTGCGTGGTGGTGGCACACGCCTTTAATCCCAGCACTCGGGAGGCAGGGGTGGGTAGATCTCTGTGAGTTCGAGGCCAGCCTGGTCTACAGAGTGAGTTCCAGGATAGGCTCCAAAGTTACAGAGGAACCCTGTCTTGAAAATCCAAAGGGGAAAATCTAATAGAAGAAGACGACGAAAAAGTGACAAGACAGGCTCAGTGACGGCAGGCACTTGCCACCCAACCTGACGAATTGAGTGCCAGTCCCAGAGCCCATAGGGTGGAAAGGGAGAACGGACTCCTGCAAGTTGTCCTCTGACCTCAACACAAGCACAGCGACCTGTACACTCACACATACACAAATAAATAAATATATTAAAACAAGATAAAAAAAAAACAAGGCTACACTGAAAATCCCTGTCTCAAAAAAAATAATGACAGAATATACAGAATTCTATGCTTTTAAAACAGTGGGAAGGTCTGCCATAGGTTGTTTGTATATATAGAAATGTCCATGGAAAAATGCACAAAACAAGAACAAACAGGCAAGCAAATGCTACCCATGAATACATAAAATAGAGACAAGGGGCAGAAAGAGTTTCGTGTCAGTCTGTTTAGCTCTGATTCAGGCACTGTGAAATGTATCACATGTTCAGGGAAATTATTTAGAATACTTTTTAAACAAAAACGAATCATTATTATGGGACCACGTGAAAGCTTATGTGGAGAGGTTGTTTTACGTTGCTTTCTGTTACTATAACACACTACCTGAGACAGTCAACTTAAAAAGACAGAAGATTAAGAGAAAAGCACCGGTTTGGAAGCTCCGCCCCTTACTGGACTGTTGCTGTAGAATGTATGGTAAAGCACCATGTCAAGATGGGCATGTGCTGTGGGGCAGAGTTCATCTCAGAGTGACCAGGAAACAAAAGAGAAAAAATAAGAAACCATTGTGCAGCAATCCCCTTTGAAACCACACCCTTAGTGACCTAGTCCTCCAAATAGACCTGACCTTTTAAAGTTTATGTCACCTCTGAAACCTAGACCATGCCCCCTTTAAAGCAGAAGATGCTGGCCCTGAATCCAAATCTGCATTGGAGATGACTTGCTGATGACAGCTTCCTCTTCAGCTCTTCCCTCCCTTGGGCCTTCATGTTCCCATCTGTAGGATAATAAGAAGGAGCTTTGAAATAAGAACTTCTTATTTAAAACAACCTATGATAGACTTTCCCACTGTTTCAAAAGCATAAAAGTAAATAAGAAGGGATTTTCCAAACGCACCCTGTTGCTCCGGCCTCCTGTTGTCTGCTTTGACCAGGCTGTACTCAATAGGAGTTACGTCATATGTTCTATATATAGTACTGATTTTTTATGTGATCTCCCTCCCTCCCCCTCCCTCCTCCTCCCTCTTTTCCTCCCTCTCACTCTCTCCACTTGTCTTTCTTGCTGAGAGGTCTCTCCTGAACCTGGGTGTTGAAACCTCTATGGCCTGGGGGTAAGGTCGGCCTCCTGAATGAACAAATGTGACCCCAAAGGAGACAGTAAGAGACATAACAAAGCAAATTCCCTGAAAGTAGACACGTGTTGAGTCTTGGCACTCAGTTCCCCTGGTGTTGACCCAAGGAGCCAAGAGACGCTTGCTTCTCGCTAGCACATACGTTAATGCTGACTAACCTGGGTTTTGATGACATAAGGCACAGACTGGTTTCGTCTGGCAGAAGTGAGCCTTCCCATTCCCGTAAGGTCATTCCAGTTTCCTAGAGGGGAGTTACCTGCTCCTCATCACAGGTCCCCATCAGCATTCTACCCTTGCACCCAAGGCCAAAGAATCAAAGTCCATTTCCTTGCCCTAACAAGCATCTGGTCCCAGCCTTTGCTCAAGCTGCTGGAGAAGCGGTTGCCGGCCCAAGGATGGCATGGGAGATGCAGAGACACTGGAGCTCCCTTTAATTTCAAGGGGCTGAGAAACGAGGAATGAAAGCGGAGCCGAGCTGAAAACTTGGTGAAGCACTGTCACCGACTCTTGGAACCATCAGCTTGGTTTTAAGTCACAGGAAACTTCCTTCCTTCCTCCTTTCCTCCCCCAAGTGAAAAGAACCTGTATACAGTTTCTAGTAGCTGGACAGTCACATCTTTTCCAAGATGGGGAAACGTTTAAGCCACTATTTCTTTAAGTGAGCTTTTTGTCTCTTTCAGACTTGCTTCTAAATTGTGTGCTTTGCAGCTGTTAGCTCTCTAGACACCCCATAAATCCCATAAAACACCCCAGAAATCCCATCATCTGTCTTTGTTCTTTTCTCCTCTCTGCAGAAAATATCCACATTGTGTCAAATGCTCTCTTTGAACTCACCACTTCTTTCTTCTGCTTGGTCAAATATGCTATGGGAGTGTTCTATTTAATAAACCCTGTAAATATATAAAATATGTGAATTAAAAATAAATATATTAATAAATTATGTAAAAATTTTTAAATAAATTAAGTCAGAAGTTGAGCAAGGGAAAAAAGACATTAAAAAAAACCCACATACAAATGCCAATTCCAGATGACCCAAAGTGACTGACAGATAAAATATCTGTTTACTTTTATTTTGTTAGAGACAGCATCTCATACGGCTCAGTCTGGCCTCAAACTCTATTAGTAGGCAAAGCTAGCCTTGAACTCATGACATTCCTGCTTCTGCCTACCCAGTCCTGGAATCACAGACATTCTCCACAACCCCAGCCTGATGAGCTGTCTTGAAAGTAACCTCAGGGCCTAATCTGGGCCGTGACTGACTGGTGAGGAAGGTTCCTGAGAGGAAAGGGGATGTGAAAACGGTATAGACCTCGGATGACTCGACTCAGGCTCTGCCTCACTCAGCATTGGGTGGGGTTTTGTATTTTCCAAGCCTTAGTCTTTCTGTTTGGGATATAGGAAGTGATTCAATGATGCAAATGGCAGAAGAGCAAATTCCTGTATCTGTTTCAAGGATTCATGGATGGACGCTTCAGCCCTCATAGAGCTGGGCTGCTGTGTTAAGTTTGTCTCAGTGCCCAAGTTCCCTGAACTCCTCCTCTGAAGGGAGAACCTGGGTGACCTTGAGTGCTTCGGGCTCTCTGTGCTCCTCTGACCTGCAAACTCTGTAACCTGCAAATAGAAAATCAAGCTTCAAGGTCCAAGGCATGTGGAGTACAGAGCCACCACTTCCATTTACAACACAAGTAACAGGGGGCAATCCCTAAAGCAATAGGGGTCACCTAGCTGGTTTCTAACCTGGTTTTCATGATCCCCCCAAACTTGGGCAAGCTGATCCAATTGACAGTGTTCTTAAAGAAAGCTTTGTTGATTCTTAGCCTGCAGGACACCGTTAGAAAATAAATAATAAAATGGGGTGTAGTGGGAGGCTGCTTGTTCATTTCTGGCCACCCAGACCCGAATAATAACACAGAAACTATATTAACTACAGCACTGTTTGGCCAATGGCTTATGTATATTCTTAGCTAACTCTTACATCTTAAATTAACCCATTTCTATTATTTTGTGTATCACCACAAGGTTGTGGCTTACCGGGTAAAGTTCTGTCAGGCTTCTGTCTCCTTCAGCTGCTACATGGCATCTCCCTGACTCTGCCTACTCTCTCGCTATATCTCTTCCAGCCTGAGTATATTCTGCCCTGCCATAGGCCCAAGCAGCTTCTTTATTCATTAACCAATAAAAGCAACACATATATAGAACGACTTCCCACACCAATGGGGTAAATTTTTTTCTGAAGAAAATAAAAGCCATTCACTTAAAATACTTTAAAAGTCAAACAAGCAAGTATATATAACCATCTTTTTTAAGAGTGTCTGTTTATGAAGTTAGAATTTTCATGCAGTAAAATTCATACTGTTCAGATCTCAGGGTTCTCTGAGTTTTGACAAATGCCCTCAGTCTTGCCAATCACTCCACAATCAGAATGTAAAACATTCCTGACACTTCACACAGCTTCTTTGTGAACCCTCCATGACTTCCAGCACCCAGTGACTATAGCTCTATTTTTTTTAATTTGTTGTTTTCCAAAATATCATATGAGTGAAATAAGATGTGTGTGTAGCCTTTCAAGTCAGACTTTCCCCAATTAGCATAATGCTTGGGAGCAGCATCTAAACTGTTGCCTGCACTGGCGTCCATTCCTTTTCATTACTGAGTAGTGTTCCTTCGCACAGTATGTCAGCTTGTCATTTCACACTGAAAGGCACTGGGCTGTTCCAGTTCGGGACAGCCATGAGCAAAGCCACTATAAACATATTTGTACAGGTTTTTCATGTACAAGTTTCCATTTCTCTCATGTAAAGGAGCATATTTAGAATACTTATTAAGTGTGTGTTTATAAGAATCCATCAAAGCATTTCCCAATATGGCTGTTTCATTTTACATTCACAAAAGCAATGCCACCATCTTCATTTTCAAATGGATAAAATATCATTTTACTATAGATTTAGCTACATTGTCTTCACTGGGGCTCAAAAAACTTCCTATCTGTAATAATCCTGACTGATGGCTAGCAACTCCAGGGTGCTGTTTGTCTGCTTTTAAGATCTAAATCTGGAGCCAGGCGGTGGTGGTACACGCCTTTAATTCCAGCACTCGGGAAGCAGAGGCAGGCGGATCTCTGCTAGTTCAAGACCAGCCTGGTCTATGAAGCAAGTTCCAGACAGCCAGGGCTGGTGTTACACAGAGAGATCCTGTCTCAAAAAACCAAAATTAATTAATTAAATAAATAAATAAAAACAGAAATAAAAATGAATAAAAATCCAGTCTGGAAACACTGGTATTTAGGGGAGATTGAAGGTTGCCTTCTCAGTGTCCCTGAAGACAGCTGTTTTAATCCAATTATAAACAATTGTCACACCCCGGCTCTGCCAAATAGACCATATGCTTACTGCCCCTGTGAAACTGAGTGTATTGCTTAACTACTTTAAACTCCAGGTTATTTTTCCATCCCTACAGGTGTGGTTTGGTTTTATCCTCTCTTGTTTAGTTCTTTGAGGATGAAAAGAAACATGCATGGAAAAGGACTTTGGAATCAGAAAGCAGCTAAACATTAAGTGTTAATAAGAGCATAACTAGCAATTTTGGCTTTTTCCCTCAGTATGCCTGGGTGTTCTTAAAGCCTGAAGGGCAGATCACATTACTAACTGTTAAAATCTAAAGGAATCTGGAGTTTTTCCGTCAGGTCCTACCTCTGTTAGCATCAGTAAAGAAACAGGGGCCTTGAGAGGCCAAGATCACATATTCCTACACATACCTACATATACCTACACAAGCCTACACATACCTACACATACTTACACATACCTACACATACTTACACATACCTACACATGCCTATACAAACCTACGCAAACCTACACATACCTATACATACTTACACATACCTACAGAAACCTACACATACCTACACATACTTACACATACCTACACATACTTACACATATCTACACATGCCTATACAAACCTACGCAAACCTACACATACCTATACATACTTAC
>LOJH01001558.1:11734-23467 GCA_001685095.1 Ellobius talpinus
GCCACCACAGCACTGTGGCCAGCAGACAGTGGTCTGTGGCATGCCGCCTGTCAGCTGGTGGGATCTGATGGCACTCACCTCATCCCAGGCTGACTACTGGTGAAGCACGGCATACCCTTCACATCCATGAGAACACACGTGTGGCTGATCTGTTGGCAGTCTATTTAAGTTATGTTTTCAGAGACAAGGTTGTTTGATACACACATTATCAGTTAAAAATGGATCTTGGAAACAATGCCGGTGGCAAAGATGTTTCATGTGTAACCATATATACAGTTGAAAGGTTTGAATGGCTGGAAATAAAGGCATTTTGTAGCAAAAGGACATTTTGTGTAAAGAATTGATTTGTTCTCTCCCTCACTCAGAGAATAGATTTCTAGTCAAACCTAAAAGCTTTCCACAGTTATTAGAGCCCAGTCAGGACTGTAGGCAAAGACATAGAAGAGGCATTGGCATAGCTCCTTATACCTCTGAGGGCAGTGTGGTCTATCTCATTCATCAGTACTCCTACCTGTGTCAAGAAGTAACTTCTGGGTGTTGCAGCTGACTAATCCTCAAAATCTCAGTGGCTAGACAAGATGTTCCTTTATCATCCACATATAGTACATGTCCGTGGCTCTCTATCTTCTATTTGTGCCCTCTAGAAAGGAGAGCTCCTAAGGGCCACAGAGCAAGAAGAGAGATGGAGGAGATGTTCGCCATCTAAGCACCTCCTCAGAAGAATGCGTGTAACCTCTCTTTCCATTCGATTGGCAGATCATGGCATCCTTAAAGATGCAAACAGCCATGTTGGTGGTATAGTAGTGAGCATAGTTGCCTTCCAAAGATGCAAACAGCCTAGGAGGAGAATTAGGAAATGGCTGAGCCAGTACCACAGTCTCTTTTTGTACCAGTACCATGGGTTCTTTTTGGCATTCTGGGATTAAAAAAAATTTAATTCTGCATGAATAGAAAAGCTGTGAGCCTTCCTGAAGCTGTATTTAGCACAGTTCAGTAGCTCTGCATGCCATGTTTGTGTGGTGGGCAAGAGTAAATATTAAAATCATCTTACAACTGACATTAGAAATGCTCAGTGGAGTTTATTGGTTTCCCAAAAGTCTTGATTTTGGTAAGGGGTGGACCTAGATCTAAAGTCTAAAGCTTTTCATTCTTACCCACCGTCTGCTAGGAGAGGAGGTGGGGGTTCATTCTAACTTGGGGCTTCTTTGCCTTTATGCCTAACACTCTTTATGGTTGCTTTATATAAAACCTGTTGTACAAATTGTAAGTGCATTTATTCATTCAATGCTCCTATGAAGCAAGTACTCTCGTCTTAATTGTACAAATGGGGAAGCTGAGGCACAGGACAATTCCTTCCTTCTTTTTTTTTTTTTTTTAAAAAAAAGCTAGTCCAAAGTCACAGAACAAAAACATTTTAGGACCAAGATGGGGATCAAGCAATTTTTTTCCAGAGATTTTGCTTTTAGCCCAAATTAATAAGGCTTTCCAATTAAAACCAATTCTATTTCCCCGCCTTTGTGGGGTTCTGAGTTCAAAGGGTGTAGTCTGGGGTGAGCTGGGAGCAGGAAATAAGCTGCCAGTCCACAGGAAGTTGTTAGTCATTCATCCCCTGTGCAAACTTATAGATCTGCAGGGGAGATGGCTTAATTTGCAATCAAGGGCGGAGCCTCTCAGCCCTGATTCAGGGAACTGGGGCAGGCCCAGGTGATGCAATAGTGACTTCAATTTCCCCATCTTCCAGAAAAGGGGAGAAAGAAGTAGTCTGGGTCACACTGGGTCTCATAAACTCCGTTTGAACCCCCGGAGGTAATCTCTGAGCTTTAGAAGCACACAATCCTTTTCTCTTCTTGGAGGTCTGTCTGTATTTTGGTAACTCCTGATCCCCCTTTCATGGGCTGGGCTGGTGCAGCCGTCACAGCTGCAGCAGGAAGAAGGTGGGTGTGTACAGCCACCCAGCAGCCCACAGCAGCTGCACAATTACAGCCGGTGTGACTTCACTGCCAAGACAAGAGCAAGGATTGGAACACTCGAACTGGCACATGTTGGTCTTCACTGGGTATAAAATGCCTCTAATACCCCAGTCACTCATTTGTCCTTCACCCCTTCCCAGGTCACCCTGATTGCTTCAGCTGACCTAAACCGACCAGTCGCCTGGGATGCTCTGGCTTATGGCCACCCTGGCTCATGTAATTCCTCCCTTTATATCGTCTGAAGATAAGAGACTGCTCCAACCCCAGACGTGTGTGCAGGAAATGAGCCTACTAGTCATAGGTTCTCCTGGAAATGAGCCCTGTGGTCACAGGTTCCTCTGGGCTGGGCTGCAGGTTGGAAGAGGCAAACCCAAGCCTAGCTCCACACAGAATGCTGTTAGATCCCTTTCTTCCCGTGCTGAATTTGAACCAAAGCTGAGGGCGCCCCTGGGCTTCACCCTGTCCCCACCCAAACCCTACTCCTGATCAATCCTCTTTCCCTTCTCCTGTCCCCTCCTCTATTCTTCCTCCACTTGGTTTACAGAGCCAAACCTGACACACAGCCAATTTCCCAATCAAAATGACTTAGAGTCTTCATCTATGTGTTTATTCTGAAGGCTCCTTTAGAACTCAGAAATGTCAGCCTCCCTTCCCATGGATTTCTGCCTCTGTCATCACGCTGTGATCTCCTGCCCCAGCACAGACTATCTAGGAAAGCCATGAGAGTTCAGAGACCCCCAAGTGAAGAGAGCAAACTTAGTAGGCACAGCTGAGCCCACACACACCTGGTGTTCTTAAGCAAAGGGAGTTGTTTCTCTGGTTTTAGTGTTCTTGTCTGTGAAGCATAAATGACAGTGGCTATCTGCCCCGTGTGAATGCCTCAGTGACCGATGGATAGCATTTAGTCAGCACAAGGACACTGTAGGTGCCAGTGTTAGCTGTCATTCTACCAGCTGTTCTGTGGAGCTTGCGATGTCCATCAGAAAATGGACGGGGGTACACCCACACTCTTCATTCCCACCACATATAGATGTTGAGCCAGTTCCAGTGTAAGGGGGTTCAACTCTTCTGCTTGGCTTTAGAGCCTTCTCAGTTGACTAGAGCTATGGGAGTTTTGAATGAAGCCCCATACAGGATCAGTTTTAAGTTTCATGCACAGCTCACTCTAAAACAACTAGGGAAAGAAATACCCATAGTTTTCCTCAGTGGCTTTTTTGCTCCAGTATGACAGGAATTCTTTTGCCCTATTAGATTTAACTACAAGATCCATTTGATTCACTTCTGACTTAACTAGCACAAGGACTACACCCATCCTGGGTACCTACTGGGCAACCTATGGATGGTCATTCAGCATGCTGTGTGACCAGTGTCCAGAAACAAAGGTACATTCAAGATGTTCAGTACATCTTGCCATGCCCAAGAGTCTGAAGCCAAAGACAAAACCTGTAACCTCTTCCCATAAAGCAAGCTATCTGAAGATGTACTGTGCCTCAAGAGACTCCACAGACCTGCAGACTCCTCTGAACACAGCCCTAAATGTCCCTGCCACATGTCATCTGCCCTTTCAGATCTCCACAGTTGCTGTCTTATGACACCAAGGCAGTTCCTGGCTGACAGAGATTTCATTCTTCCAGTGGCTCGAGCCACAGCTCAAGAAGAATCTGGGTGAGACAAAGTGAAGGCTGTGCTAAGGCCAAGTGTGGACAGGTTCAAGTGAGTTACCAGAAGTCAGACAATCTTTAGAGACATTTCAAATTTAGAAACTAGCAAAAGTCTAGTCGTCATTTGACCCAACAGTGCCAAAAATACCCTGGGTGACCTCTCATGGTCTTCCAGCCTGGACCGCTACTGGCTAACTAAACAGGTGGCTGTGCTCAACGAGTCTCTCTACCCTAACTGATAATTGTCCTGTCATCCATTAAACCTCCACTTGAATTTACTCTTGTCCATCTCTGGGCAACCTTTATTTCTTAAACCTCCTCTCCACATGTAATTTGAGCTCTCTCAGCCTCAAGATTTTTTTTAGACACACACAGATCACTCATGCCTTTCCTATTTCCCATGCTCACCCAGGCACAAATAAAGAAAAGTGAAGAAGATCACAGGAAACCTTCACTCCCTTGGTAGCAGATGCTAACATCAGTTGCTAGAGAGAAGGTAAGACTCCAGAGTGTTTGTTCTTCCTCTAAGGCAGTGGTTCTTAACCTATAGGTCATGACCCCTTTAGGTCAAACAACCCTTTCACAGGGGTCGGTCACCTGAGACCATCAGTAAACACAGATATCTACAATTCATAACAATAGCAACAGCACAGTTATGAAGTAGCAGTAAAATAATTTTGTGGTTGGGAGGTCACCACAGCATGGAGAACTGTATTAAAGGGTCACATGATGAAGGTTGAGAACCATTATTCTAACGAAAGGATTTTGCCCAAGAAGAGGATGGGGCGCTCACTGATAAAATGAACTGTAGCCCAGGGACTGAATTCTATGAGACATTCAGATAGATGTTGGCAAAACTTCAAGACAAGAATTATTTCAACACTATTTCTGAAACACTGGAAGAAATGTTTGTCAGTAGGAAAACCTCGCCACTATCTTGAAAGTCACGTCTCTGTCTTTATTGTGGTGGAGAGGTGGGTATGATGCACTCCACAGTGAAAGCGTGGAGGTCAGAGGGCACTCGTGGGAGGTAGTTCTCTCCTTTCACCATGTGGGTTCTGAGGATCCAGCTCTGGCTGGCATCCAGGCTCGGCACCAGACGCCTTTACTGCCTGAGACATGCCAGTGACCTTAATCTCATTTCTGTGTTCCTTGATGACTCCTAGGCCGCTTGATCAAGGATGAGTGGTGTGTTTTAACAACATATGTAACCAAGTCTCAACTCATTTCCTTGTGGCCAGTGCGGTTAAAAGAGCAAAGGTAACCAGTGTGTGGTGATTAGCAGGTTAATATCAGTCTGAAGCAGTGATTCTACAGCCTTGAGACAGTCTTACTCACTTGGATTGAGACAAATTTCAATCCTTCCTTAAATCTTACTTGAGATATCAAACCTTCACCATCATAACTGTTAGATTACAGTCTCCCTCTGAAACTCTGCAAGACAGAGAGTTGATGCCAAGAAAGCATGCTGAGCTGTGGCCTTGCAGCCCTTCCCCCTTGTAGACAGGTTTATAGTCTGTGCCTTAGCAGGAAGACAAGCCAGACTAGATCCCATGGGAAACCTGCCCACCACTCACTGGGGAAACCATGAAAATAAGAAGCCCTCTTGGTCCTGGCTGATTTGAAAGCTCTTTCCTCCAAGAAGCCCATCCTAATGAGGTTCCTTTTTTGGAAACTGAAAATGTACTCTCTCTCCACAGAAAGCCCCATCATGTTGCCTATGGCATGATGCCCTGTGTCTTCTAAGGCTCTCCTCCGTCAGGGTCATGTGACTCTGCTAATAACATGCCTCTGGAGGGCAATCTCATGTCAGCCCTTTCCAGACACTTGCTATTTTAAATTACAACAATAACTAAACTCAAAAATGAAATGACATACTAAAGTACTGCTTTGTTTCAAAACTACACATACCCTTCCAGGAGATTCTGATACAAGTGCCAATAAACCTAGAGAGTCATTCATTTATTAAACTAGGGGTCACTGAGTACTTATTATATTCCAGGCATAATCTAGTTTCAGGAAAACCTAGAATGATTCAAAAATAATAAATAGATCCCTGCATTCCAATAAATGAGGTGACCATAAATGTGACATATTGTAACATTTTTTAAGATCTTATATTACTTTTATTTATGGGCATGTGTCTGCAGGTGTCCACAGAGAACAGAAGAGAGAAATGGATTCCCCTGGAACTGGAGTTACAAACACTGGTGAGCTGTCTGATATGGGTGCTGGGAACTGAATAGTCTTCTGTAGGAGCAGCACACACGCTCTTAACCACTGAGTCAGGCCTTCAGCACCCAAATTATATAGACATTACCTAAGGATTACCCCAATACTTTTCCCATACAGATGGTCCCGAGTCACCAAAGGTATTGGGGTAATCCTTAGGTAATGTCTAGAAAGCAGAATGGTGTTAAAATAAGAATAATTTTGCAATAATAAATGCAAACAGGAGTAATTTTAGTGCTGGCAAAAGGGCCTTTTTTCCTTCAGTGAGTGGCAATGATAAGAAATAGTGCTTGGCTTCTGATAGTTTGGATCCCTGAGGGGTTAACATGAGCCCACAGACACCTTCGAAGTGAGCTAGGAATAATTGCTATTGTTTGTTATTACTTTTGTTTAACACTGCAGAAACTATGACCAACTTTTGTTCCTATAACATACTCTGGGTTCTGTGGTTTGGATCTGTCTGTTGTTGTTGAGACAAGGTCTTATTATGTAGCCTAAGCTTGTCTTGACCTTGTGACCCTCTTGCACGAGCCTCTTGAGATGCTGGGACTATACTTATGGATCACTAGGCCTGACTTTGTGGTTTAAATTTTGAGTGTTCCCCATGGGCCCATGTGTTGATGACTTTGTACCCAAAGTGGTGCTATTGGGAGGTGAGGAGGTGGTGCCTATGAGAGGAAGTTAGGTCATTGATAATATGCTCTTATGGGGACATTGGGATCCTAGTATCTTCCCATCTCTTTCTGCTCCTGGATTCTAGGAAGTAAATGGAATTCTTCTACCATGCGCTCTGACTGTAATATGCTATACAAAGCAGCAGACCAAGAGACCATGGATTGAAACCACTGAAAATATGAATCAAAATAAACTTTTCCTCTTTAGAACTTGATTCATCTCGGTTGTTCGTCCCATTGATGGAAAGCTGATTGACACACTGGTCTACCCTGGTTGTGCTGCCTGCTAGGCAGAAAGGTACTAGCTTAATTATGTAAACGCTAGACTTAGAACTGGGGCACATCAGGATGCAATAAGGACTATGGAATCTGTTGCATCACCAAAGTGAATGGTTTCAAAGAGGTACGCAACTGTCTGATGGGCATCCTTCTGAGAGAAGAGTTTGCCATCAGTAGGCATGTACGGTTTGTATCCTGGGTGAGAATGATGGGCAGGAGCCCTTTTCCCAACCCTTAGAAGCAAGCATGCCACAGTCTGGAATAGATTTTGCAAGCATACCACAATTGCCCTACCGACCCAAGTGGGCCTGGAGCTGGCTCCCCATCGTGTTTCCACTGGCTGCGTGCCCAGACCCCTGCTGCTTCACTGTTCCACATGGTCATGAGTCTGGATTCAGCATTACTGAAGCAACTCAGCAAGTATATACACGATGCTCAGCAAAGAAATCAAGCAAATGGCAAGGGCTCTCAGCCCCCTCAGGAGAAGGAGATGTCTCTTGGGACTCGGTTCACAGAATTAGCGTTCTGTGGATTTTAGGAAACGCTGAGGTTCACACCCATTTGTTTGTGCCTGGTGCTTGACTGCCTTCTAGGAACAAGAGTTGAATACCTTCCTACCAGTGCAGGACTCCAGGTAGATGTCTGTTTGGGGAGGCGTGTGTTAAAAGGAAGTCCTTCTTTGGGATTGAAGGGACTCATGGTTTTTGTCACAAAATGTTGAATGTACGTACTTACTCCATTTTCTAGTGGTTTTCTGGTCGGCAGTGGCCGGTGCCATGTCTTCTCCTAAGTTAATGTTTCGTGAACTCAGTGGTAGCTTAAAGTCAGTGGTGGGGATATTTACACTGTGAAAATGAGCAAGTACTAAAGAGTGAGAACCTTTATTACTTTTATTACTTCAGAAAACTTAACAGCATGTCCCTGGGAATCGTCAAGTCATGAGAAAAGTCATTTCTCTGATAACTAGCAGTGAACAGAGGGGCCTACGATCAAAAAAAATCATTTACATTCTAGGCAGAACTAGATTTGGCCTGACTCTGCTCTACCAGCTGTTGCCAGTGGAACCTGGGGATGGCTGGATATTGAAACCACTGGAGACTTGGTTTCCTTGTTTATAAAATAAAAGCGCTAATCACTAGAGAGGAGGACCAAATGCCCTGATCTCTTACTGAACGTAACTCCCTCTCTGGGTTTGCATTCCAACAACTGCCAGAGACAAAGAGTACAACCCTTGAATTTTTCTTAAATTTTTTCTTAAATGTGGCCAGCATTTCTAGACACTTCCCTGCCTTGTCCTCACACCCCGCTGACCAGTTTATCACCACATGACCCTACCTAGCACGAATTGGAAATGAGAGCCAAGTCATAGCATTCCAGGGGCATTGGAGCTCCTGCCTGGATCAGTGAGATTATGAAAGATGGTTCCACCGTGCAGCCAAAACCTAGAACTGGAGTCTTTGAGTCTGAGTCTTAGGTAAATTACGGCTAGCAGTTCTTTCTCCCAGAGAACAAGGATGGAACGAAGTCAAAGATGGAAGAGTGTGAAGAAAATGGAGGAGCATTGTCAGAGCATTGCCTATGGTCTCCATTTCCAGCCACCAGTCAGTCTTGATGCAGGGAGTTCGTGGGGAGAAGTAGAGGCATTATACGAGTGGTTCCCAGGCCTCATCACAGAGCCCTCATTTTGCAGCAGATGGGTTATCCAGTTCCACGTAGTCAGCCCTAAACACACATACGTAAGACTAAATGGACTCAGTAAGTGCTCTGTGTGTGTGTGTGCATGGTGTGTAAAGTAATAATTACAGAAGAAGAGATCATGAATTCAGTGGGAGGAGTTGGCCAGAGGAGAGAGAGGGGTAAGAATGATGTAAATATAGTACTTGTAGATGAAATTCTCAACCCAATTTAACTTAAAAAGAGGAGTGTTCTCAGAGCTGAGATCCATAGCCATTTGGAAACGAGGTCTTGAGTGAAGCTTTGAGGAAATAGACCTGTAGTAAAAGGCAAGAAGCAGGGAGTTAAGAAAGCTTTTGCCACCCACCTCAAAGGGTAAGACATGACCTGGAGGACTTCTCTGTTCATCTTGCACTCCACTAAAGCACCAGACCAGGCCCTGTGAGGACCACCATGAGCTGAGGGGCAACCCTGCTTTCATGGGCTCAGCCTGCTTCTCTGCTGGGCTGCTGCCTTCTCAGAATGTTAGAGCCCGGCTGGGAGTCCCAGGGCTTGCTTCTGGGGATCGCTTTGATTCAGGGAATGCTAGCAGCAACTTACAGTGCATACTTATGGGCTCCACAGAATATGAAAACGGGAGTCAAGAGACACAGTTGTCAAATCTGACCGTGCTTTTACCCTGCGCTGCTCCTAACCCTTGCCCTCATCATTTAAATAGCAATATAGGTTGAATGTCTCTTATACAAAGTGCTTGGGATCAACAGTGATTAATGCCTGGGGAGCAGGGATTTTATCGCCCACCTGATAAGACTGTAAAGAGGAAAAATAGAATGACTTGTAAACCTCCAGCTCTTGCTATGAATTGCAGCTATTTTTAGCATAACCAATTTGTTGTTAGCATAACCAATTTGTTTTACAAATAGAGTCCTTATTTTTTAAGTTTTATTTATTTTTTAATTGTGTGTGTGCGCATAGCACATGTATGAAGGTCAGAGAACAACTTGCAGGATTCCAGGGCTCTAACTCAGTTCTTCAGACTTGAAAACAAGTGCTTTTTCCCAGTGAGTCTTCTTGACAGCCCCAAAGTAGGACCTCTTAGCTCAGCATTTCTCTGTCTCAAGATGCCAAAATCATCAATTAAAAAAGGAGGGAGGAAGGAAGGGGGGAAGAGAAGAGGGAGGGAGGAAGAAGTCCCTTTCCAGTTTGTATTAGAGGAGGGGAGGGTTCAGTTAATGCTTCTAAGAGCAGGCCCCTATTTCTTGGTTTCATCTACTTTATTGCCAGACACCTCCACTCTCATTGGCTTTCTTTCCCTTTGCTAGAAGAGGATGATGGAAGTCGAACCATGAGATTTTTCATTCTGAATGAAAATCGCTGTCCTACAGGGACATTTTGCATGGTGACACAGATACCAGGATAAAGCAGGGGCACTTCAACCCAGGGCCCTTATTTCTGAGAAAAGTCAGGCTGATTCAGTATAGACCACAGTAGCTTTCCATGTCAGACAGGTCAAGAGCAGGGTTGAGACAGAGAAAGTGTCTTTGCGACATGTGGGGCTGTTCCCTTCTCAGCTGACCCCCTGATAGGGGAATCTGCAAAGGACCTGTGTCTCCCAACTGACTTAGTGCCACATGCCACTTCCTCGTGACTCTGGGGCCTGCCAGACAAACCCACAGCAGTGGCTGATGACATGCCTAGGCTGGGAAGGAATGGATTCCTGCTCCCAGGAGGGCTTTAAAGGCATGTTGGAAACACTGTGTCTGGAATCCTGTGCTCTGCTGCTCAGGAATGCAGCTTTGGGTAACTTTCTGGTCTGACTTACAGGAAGATGCAGTGGGGACCACCAGGAATGTTGTAACAGCTCACATCACCTTGGAAAAATACCATTCAGTGCAGCTTGGCATTGTAATTTCAGGAAGCAGCTGCTCGTGAATCAGCAGGCGCCTCTTTCTTGTGGCTTCAGGAAGCATGACCAGAGCCTCACCCATCTCCTCTCCAGGGAGACTTCCATGTGCCAACCACGTACGGGCTTTACTGGAAGGGACACAGAGGGGAATCCTTGAAGATATTCCAAGCCCACGCCAAGGGTAAAGGACAGGATTGGGGGAAGGGGCCCCTAGATCTCAGGCTCTACCTGAGGCACTTGGAAATGTTTTCAGGTTTTTGATACAGAAAAACCATGTGGTTTGTAACTCTCTTATCTGGTGTTCGAAACAATAAAAGTAGGTGGAAGTCTCTACTACAGATGGGGTGGCATGGTTGACACTTGGCTCAGTGTGACTGTAGAGCCAGAAAGGTCTGAGAAGTTTCCAGAAAGCTGTAGGTTGATATTGTGATCAGGCAGCTATTTGGGCTCCAGGGCTGACTGTCCTGCTGCAGTCTGGATGGGGACAGAGAGGAAGGGTGCAGGCAGAGGAACTGGCTCTGGCTTCCTCTTTTGCCAGCTCCGAAGAAGTCCCTGCAAGTGGTAACTTTGATCTCAGTTACCAGCCAGAGCCGGTATTTCCCAGAAAAATGTAAGAATTTGAATGCTGTTTGGAAATATCTAAGAAGTACAAGGTGGGGTGAAAACAAAGGAAACAGAGTCCCTCTGAAGAGCCTACACCAGTGTCCCCCTTTACCTCGTCCTCCCTCCAGCCGGCCTGCACTCACTTTTTTGGTTAGTGACAGTCCGCTCCCCTCCCCTCGCCTCGCCTCACAGTGTCCCTCATCAGCTGCACGGTGGAAACATGAGCAATGTGAACCATCGGACCCCACTCCAGCCTACTCAGTCAGTATCTCTTGAGTGGGGCCGTCAGATCTGTGCTTGGCTAGCCCAAGTGATTGCATTGGCCACTCAAGTTTAAGAACCCCTTTCCCAGTCAGGCTGTAGACTTCCCAGAGTCCTGACTTTCTCCTATGCTCCAGGAGGCAAGGCTCAGACCAGGAGCCATGCCAGGAAGTAAGAGGAAGAAGCCTAGTCGTCATTTGCCCATACCCCCTGCCAAGTCACTTACCTCATGGGCTCTTTGCTTCTCCTCTGTAAAGGACATATTCTAGAAAAGTTGAGTCCCTGAGGTTAGGGTAGCCCTAGTCTGAAGGTCTCATGTAGTTCAGGTGTCTGTTTCATTCTCCCTCCTGCTGCTCCTGCTGATTCTACCCAACGACAAGGGTGGATCTGGGCTGGGCTTCTCCTGATCCTAGGTCAGTTTTGTGTGGGGTGTGTGTGTGTGTGTGTGTGTGTGTGTGTGTGTGTGTGTGTGT